>OW052221.1:130814548-130991760 GCA_932526605.1 Nephrotoma flavescens | reverse complement strand
GAGATGTTTTCGAAGCCTGGCATGTTTGTGTGTGTAGCTCTACGTCGTTGCAGGGTATTATGGCTTCATATCTCGTACTGTAGTTGAACATGCCAATATCCTAATGGTTAATTGCGACCGTTGATTACCGTTTTTTTTTCAACGCCCTTCACATCATCCTCTGATTTTTAATTTAATACAACCTCATTTCGAAAATTTCAAATTGTTTAAATTTATTATATTCATATTATATCGTTTTATAACGTTCTAAAATATAAATGGTGAACTAGGATATAATTAAGACTAATATGCCCGATACGTGGTTTAGAGTCAAATTTTGCATAATAATAATAGTATTCATATCGACCTTGATACTACTATGTTCATGCGATACCACATACATTTAACAGTTTTAAGAAAACAAAATCTTTAGTAATTACTGGTTCAAAAACTCACCCGTTCTAATCAGATATTTTCCGGTCCTTGCAGGAGCGCTCGTGGTTGAACTGCCGTGTGTACACGCTATATCCAATTAAATATAAAATAAATATTTGTTTTTCTTAATTCTGTATATCACGACAATTACTGCCTTGTGGCTCGGACGACTTAATACCGTACCACCGATTTAAATTATTCGCACGATCGAAATAGGCAACTTAATTATTATTATTTTAAACTACCACAACTTAAACCTTTCTTTTGAGCGTATCGGCAACTAATTTATGTATACTAATTATAATTTATGTATAAATTAATGTACTACTTTAATGTTCTGTAACTCTTCCACCACTACACTTTTTATTTTATTTTTAAATTTTTTTTTTTTTCTTCACTGGCGATTAATATCGGAATATTTTCTACGGGGGCTATCCGCTACAATGATGGGAAGGATGGTTTGTTTCTCCATCTACCAAACACGGGAAGGGTGATAGATCTGCTGGGCCGCTTTCGCTTTTATGTACAAAGAGGATTTCAATGCGTGTGTTTGCGGCCTTCTATGGCTTCCCGCCATCCACCACGGTCTGTTAAATACCCCGTTGACTGTTATGCAATGCCCTTTGACGACTCGACTGAAGTTTATGACAATGTTACACCAAAAACCTAGCGAAATAGAAACGTTCAGTCGCGTGTACAATTACCTAAACCGCAGCTTACCTTAATTTGTTGGGTTTGTCAGGTTTTACGTAAAGATGGGCTTGCTTGCGGTAGTGATTACTTTTTTTTTTTTTTTCGTTATCCTCTAATTCTATTTATTTTGATACTTGGTGTACTCAATGCTTCCAAGTCAATAACAGAATGCGAATGACAAAATAAAATCTGTATGATCAAAATTTGTACTTTGTGGCCGCAATAAAAAAAAAACCGTAAATTTGTTTGGCGGCTATATAGCGACCCCTCCACAACAGTAATAAACCTAATTATGGTGATTCCGGACTCAAACCTATATGATAACGTAGATTAGTCGGTATGAGAATATTTTTATGGTCACCCAAAACTCAAACCAACTTCGATAAGTAAGGGCCCAATATCATGGTTTGTGGCTAGCATATTATAGCACCAATGTCGCCACTTATGGAAACGAAAATTTATATAAAAAAAATCGTTACACGGGGAAGAAGCCGTTGAAAATTGCCGTGTTAGATTCAGTTCTTTTAATCTTCGTATAATTGTTCAAGCACTAATATTCACTTGACGAGCACTAAGAAACTCATTTTTCAGTTGAGTAGCAGTACGATTTCGATCTCGTAACGAATTAATTTTTAAAAATCGGTGGTCATGCTCGGCTGTGCACCTTTTATGCCCTTGTCCGGGCTTCCTTTTATATTCTCCGGTCTCTCATATCGCTTAAGTATTCGTGAAACCGAAGATTGGTTCATTCCAAATTTTCGTGCGATTTGTACTTGAGTATAATCTTCCTGACACAATGTAACGATTTTAACTGCCTCCAGGTCATGAAATGGTGCCATATTATAATGGATCTTATATTAGATGTTTGCTATAGAAAATAGAACACATTAACAAGAACTAGTGGTACTGCATTTACAAATAATTGATATGCAATGGTACAAAAGCCGATCGTTGCGTAAATTTCAAACAAAATGCACTCTTGATTAACCATTTTTGAAAAATTTAATTGATTGGCTTGCAGTAGACTTTATTCCAGGTGGTTTCTGATAAAAATATAAATGTTCTGTCATTTTACACTAGTAGTATTAAAATTGATCAGCGGGGTTTTTTTATTACAAAAAAATATGAGTTGATTTTGTCCACGAGATGTATTTCCTCAGATAACACTTTAAAGGCCGCACGTCTAACAGTGTTTCCGGCTATCACACACATGCTGTGTGAGCGGCCATTAAAGTGTTAATCCACTTTATAATTTATTTGCAACTTTTTCTGCTCAATATTATTTCCATAAATAACACATAAAAATATAGATTAATGGGGTCGATTCCGGGATCTAAAATTTTATGTTATGTTATTTTTGTTTTTTTCAATACAAATTCCAATAGGAAGCGGGGAAATAAAATAGCATAACTGCAATTTTATGTCACAAGAATCGGGCCCAATGTATAATTAAGCTGGGCAACATTAAATTTATTAAAAAACATTAATACAATTTGTTTTATTTAAGCTTTATCTAAATATAAATGAAAAATTCACAAAAACAAAATGCAATCGCAACCATTTTTCCATCATCTGTCATTTTTTCCACTGCTCAAACAGAAAATATAGCAATCAGCAAATGTGAGGAAAGGTAATATACAGAAATCACTGGTAAAGTTTATTATTTCACATCAAATTCAATTAAAGAAAACCCCTGGGCATGATCGAATTACAGGTGAAATGCTCAAACAACTGCCTGAGTGTGTCTTTGGACGACTGGCTCAAATATCGAATTCAATTTACGAATCAGGATATATCCCTCAGTGCTGGAAATTATCAACCATAAAAATGATCCTAAAGCCTGGCAAGGATCCTACCAAAGTCTCGTCATATAGACAATAAGCATCATATATCAATCGTCTAAAAAGTATTCGAAAAAACCATTGTTGAAAATGTTAAACCGGAACTACGAAATATCATCCCTAGTAATCAATTTTTTTTCAGAGCCGAGCACGGAACCATTGAGCAAGTGCACCGAGTAGCTACAGAAATATTTATTTATTGATTTATTTATTTATTTATTTATTATTTAATACATAATAAAGCTTAGAGCTTATACACATTATGAAAAGTAATGATTAATAGTACAAAAAACTTTTATAAAATAGAATACATAAAATAGATTTCAAAATTTTTTAAAAATAATAACAATATACTAGATTAATAATAATAATAACAATAATAATAAACGAAATAATAATGTCTAACATCTGGTAAATCAAGGAAAATAAATAATATTACCTCAGAGATTCTGAAAAAACGATTTCCTAAAACTTGCACAAGACCCGGTTGACTTAACATGCAATGGTAAGCTATTCCAACAGCCAACACCCTTAACATAAAATGATGAATTGAACAACTTACTATTATTTCGCGGTATAATTAAGGATTTATTACGCGATAGATTAGATTGGACCAATTTCACAAACAAGTACGATGGAATATGTGTGTCTAATAACTTATATATAGCCAGACACGTACGATATGTATAATAATCTTTAAGTGAACACCCAATCACATTATGTAGAAACAAAGAAATATGATCATATTTGCGAAGTCGATGAATGTATCTTACACCAGCCTTGAAGGCCCTATTTAATTTTTCCATATTATATTCATTCATACCAAATAGAATCAGGTCACCATAGGAAAAATGTGGAAAAACGTAGGCAAAAAATAATTTCCGTCTAAGCTCGATTGATGCAAAATCAGTAACATTCCATAAACTACGAATTTTCATGAAGGTTTTACTACAAATTGCATTAACATGCTCATCCCACGATAAGGATTTATTAATTAAGACACCCAAGTCATTAACACAATCAATGAAAGGAATATTTTCATTACATACTGTAATCGCCGGGAACGAGGATGTATCAATGCCGTGTTTATAAATAACAATTGATTGGGTCTTTTTAGGGTTTAACTTTAAGTTGTTCCGCGCAGCCCAATTTTGAATAGCTAAAATGTTATCATTTATATTACTTATTCCATCGCTCATACAGCCTAGTGAGCAACTACCGTAAACCTGTACGTCATCGGCAAATAAATGATAGCTGCAACAAGTTAACTCTTTAGGTAGATCATTAATATAGAGCGAAAACAGCAACGGACCTAGTACCGAGCCTTGAGGAACACCGCACGAGGTTGTAACAAAATCTGAGAACGTGTTGGAACTAAAGACTGTAAACTTTCTGCCTGATAAATAACTTTCAATAAGTTTACAGGCGGAGAGTGAAAATTGAAAGTTACTATGTAATTTCTTGATTAAGATTCTATGATCGATAGAATCGAATGCCTTCGAAAAATCGAGTAAAACTAAAATAGTTGCCTTTAGAGAATCAGCATTCCGCCGAATATCATCCACAATATTTAATATAGCCGTACACGTACTATGTCCTTTCCTATATGCTGATTGATAAGGATCTAACAGGTTAAAATCTTTTAAATACAAAGTAATCTGATCTTTCACAATCTTTTCAAAAACCTTTGATAAAGAAGGGAGAATGCTTATAGGCCGGAAGTCAGACACAGTGGCAGGATTTTTGCTTTTCGGAAGTGGAATCAGTTTAGCACTCTTCCACGTGTCAGGAAAAGATGACTTAGTAATGATATTATTCATGATAAACAAAAGAAAGCAACCGACAGCTGGGAAAATAATTTTAATAAATTTAATGGGTATAAGATCAAGACCAACACTTGCTCCGTTTACTAAATTAACAGCTTTCTCCAACGTAATAATGTCAACACACTTGAATGAAAATACAGAACTGGCCGCATTATCACCCATAGATTCCCAAACATTGTAATGCTGGGAGTGTGATAAATGACTAGAAAACTCCCTAGACAATTCACTAGCAGAAAACAAGCAATCCTGATTCTGATTTTTGTTACCGCAACCTAACATATTAATTGTATTCCAAAATGTTTTCTGTGGCAGCCTGGAGTTAAACACACTATTAAGGTAAATAGCCTTCTGCGAACGGATATGTGTGGTAACCTTATTACGCATCTTAGTATATATCTTCCTACTACTCGCCGTTCTGTCTTTCCTCCACTTGTTTAAAGCAAAATCTCTTAAGATCATCAAGTTCTGAATAACCTCCGTAAGCCATGGAGGCTTAGCTAATCTAACTTTGAAAGAACGAAGTGGCACGTACTTTTGAAACAAATAAACAACAAATTTGTTAAACAATTCTAGTTGAGCATCAACATCACTCAAACCATAAATGTCTTGCCAGCACAAAGCCACGCATTCATTAAATAAGCTAATCACATCAATGTTCTTATAATCCCTATACCTTATAAGTTCACCAGTATTGCCTAAAAAAGTATTGTATGTCCAAAACAATATGTCATGATCAAGAAACCCTACACCGATTTGATTAAAAAAATGGATTTTCTGATTATTAGAAATTACAAGATCCAGCAAAGATACGGAATTATCATAGAAATATGTAGGCTCATTATTGAACAACTCTAAAGAATATGATTTCAATAAGCTCAATAACTTCGAAGTATTTTTCTTAGAATCATGCAACATGTTATAATTAAAATCGCCACATATAATGATATCGCTATACTTAGTTGAATATTCTTCCAAAACATCATTAAGCTCAGTAAGAAATTTTCTGTGAGGTGGTTTATATATGAGAACAACTAGTATTTTAGATGAATTGGTTATAACCTCAACAAGCAGGATTTCTAAGTTTGGTTTAAATGTACTACTCTTATATATAACCTTAGATTTTAGACCACATCTGATATACATACACAAACCCCCGCCAATTGTATCAGTAATATGATCATTACGATACAAATTGAATCCATCCAGATATATGGAAGAATCGTAGTTATGGTCTCTTAACCAAGTTTCGGACACACATATTATATCTAAATTAACGTCATCAAATAATAGTTTAAGTTGATTCATTTTTCTCACGATGCTCCGAGCATTCAAATAGCAAAGTTTAAGGCCTGGCTTTTTATTAATAGCGCACTTAAGAACAATGTTAGACGTAGTTATGTTGGGGGTAATGGCTATATTAGAATTCATCATTGCTGACACAGCCCGACATATGCAAGTCTAGGAAAAATCGTCGAATCTAAAAAATAAAAAGAAAAACCAAATATTAGACATCGTAAATGCAATAAAAATGAAAAATAATAGTGGTACGAATAATAATAATAATAATAATAATAATAATAATAATAATAATAATAATAATAATAATAATAATAATAAGAAGAAGAAGAAGAAAGAAGCAAGGAAAAATCAATAATTAAAACTATTATAAATGAAAATAAAATTAGCTTTAAGAGCTTCACACATAATATAATCAAAAACATATTATAAACAATAACTTAAAATGAGTTCAGCTGAAGTTATATATCAAAACCAAAACCAAAAAAAAAAAAAAAAAATACTTAGAACTGTGTTGAATTAATTTGTAGAGTTGGTACTACGTAACAATCTTGCACCTGAAGGTTGTACTAGGACTATTTCATCGGTAGCCGGTGATGAATTACCCGCACTTGAAGCAACTGCTTTACCGCGTTTAGCCTTATGACCTTTATTTGTATTGCTGCCCAAAGCAGGTAACACACTACTTGTTGCTATATCGTTCACCGAATTTGCAGGTGGTTCAATGACCTTACTAATCTCTGCATCATTTTTGTTAATATTATGATTATTGCCATCAGCAATAACATTGCCGTCAGATACAAGTTGTAATTTAATTAAATTGTTTATAAGAACGGGATTATTATTCCGTTGTACAATAATGTATACTAAACCAGACTTTGTGAAGGCCTTATAAATTTTATTATTTAATTGTAATTGTTTAGCACGATTAAATATAATTAAATTACGTTTTGTCAACCCATCATTGCAGTAGATTCTTGTTTCAAGTTCAAGCCCAATGTCAGTCAATTTAAGATCACCGTAATCCTTGTATTTCTTGAAAAATTCGCTTTTAACTTGTCTATTATTCATTCGGACAAATAACGTTTGCTTTTTTGACTGCGACCCTTTATTTTGTTGTTGCGTGGATTTAAAGTTGGAGGTAACACGGCATTCATTCAAGTTGTTGAAATTGGTTGAATTAAATTGTAGAACCTCGCAGATCTCTTTAAAAATCTGCAATGGGGATTTAGATAAGGTCAGCATACGAAGAAAAAAATACTGCTCCGCCGTATTCTTGAATGTTGCCCAAGCATTCGATAAAGTTTGACACGAGGGTCTGTTTCATAAAATTAATCTTAAATTGGCAGAAATTTATGGCTCCCTGAATTAAAAAAAGCTGAAATTAAAAAGGTGGACTTAAAAATGGTGTTTTTGCATGAAAAAATGGGACCTTTTTTAAGTCATACTTTTAACAAATTTTCTGACTTAACAAAGGTGTTTTACAAATTTAATTTTAAAATGACACAAGAAAGGCATATTTTATGTCATTTTACAAATATATTTTTTAATTCATTTTCAAAATGACTTAAAAAGGCATATTTTATTTCAAATTAGCTATATACATAAAATTTACATCTTATATATTAATACGCTTAATTTTTAGTTTGTACTCCCTTTTTAACCTATTTCCCGTGTGCATATCTTAATGAAACACATATCAGGTGAAAGGTATTTTTTCATATATTAGGAGAATATATGTTTTATTAAGGAACGTGCACGGGAAATAGGTGTAAAAAACAAGAAACGTTTTCCCTATACTGTACATCTTATAAATTAATCACGACACCAGAATGTCATGACAAAATATGTTTTTATTGAGCCGTCAATACACCATACCGTGACAATACAGAACAAAACAGAGAACATAAAATGATTTTACATACATACAAACATTTTGGTGTTAATAGTGGTGAGTGTAAAAATACAATTTTGTCATGGCACTCTATCGTCATGACAAAATTTTGCGAGTGAAGATCGACCTTAGTACTTACACATATATAACATCTATGGAAAGTTTGGAATAATCATTTCCGTCCGATTTCAGGCAAAAGTCATGGGATCTCTTAACTTATGCGAAAAAGTTAAAACTTCCCACTTAACCTTTTCGCATAATATGCGGTTGATTTGTGTCCCAGTATATTTCGTAACCGGGTAATTTATTACTCTCTTAATTTCATGTTCGAACTAGCGTGACGTATATCTGCTTTTTGTGTGGCGAGAAATCGACTATATAATCTACATAGGTACATTAGTTTTGGTTATGCTATTTGTTTTTGAAAACGTCAAAATTATTCAAATACAAATGAAAATAACACACAAATACAGCGGTCCTTTTGTACATTTCTTACTAAATATTTAGATTAAAGTTGCGCGCCTCGGCAATTGTGTGCTTTTCCCTTTTGAGATTTTAATATTTAGAAATGGCGCATTTCGACAACATGTATGCGAGTGGAAATGAAGTCCAGAAGCGCGTCATTAATGAGGTCCGAAGCGCGCTCGAATTTGAAACCCTGTCAGCAAAGATTATTTTACGTTGACGCTCCCGACGAGTGTGGCAAGACATTTGTATTGCAATTACTCATTGCATTTGCCAAGGGCGTGGCTTGGAGTCCATTTGCTCCGCCTTCACTGGAATCGCCACGAGCTTGATGGAGGGTGGGCGTACGCTACATAACATTTTAAAACTGCCGGTTCCAATCGATGAATTATCAGTTTCATCAATGAAGCCAAACTTCTCGCACGCTTCCAAGTTGAAAAGCGGACGACTCATAGAGGCCATCTGGCTATCTATCTAGATGAGGCCAGCATCATGCCAGGGGCAGCGCTCACAATCATAGACAGACTATTACGATATTTGTACAGAGGAAAGCCGGAAGAGGGTGTTCCATTCGTTGGAAAAATCATCCTCATGTGTGGTGACTTCCGATAGTGCTTGCCTGTAGTACCAAAGGCGGGACGCGCCAATCGACCATCAAGTTGAAACCGCTTTGGAAATTGGTAAACAAGTTTATACTCACAAAGAACATGCGCATCGATGAAGGTGAGGACGAGTTTGCGCAATACTTGCTTTCTGTTGGAAATGGCAATGCTCGAACCGAATCGATCACACTTCCGGCGCACCGTTCCAGTTCTCAAACTGTAATCGATTTCGTGTACGGTGACATCAACACAACACTAGCCGAGGGAACCATCGAGGAGCGCGCCATAATTGCACCCAAGAATGATGATTTTTCGGCGGACAAGAAGTCAAACTTAGTGCTGATAAAGTTGAGAGTGACGACATGAATGAGGAACTCCGCCTACCCGTCGAGTTTCTCAACAAGATTGAAGGGTCCGGACTTCCGCGCTATGCCATCCCGAACGCGATCGTTCTTTTGATGAGAAATCTAAACACTACCAAGGGTTTTATCAATAGAAATAGCATGCGAGTCGCAAAAATAAACCGCTATAGTCTGGAATTTAATTTGCTGACTAGCTTCTTAAAAGGCAAGCGCGTTCTCATCCCACGCATGAAGCTCTCGGAAGGCGCCTTCTCATTTAAAATGTCTCACCTCCAATTCCCGGTCCAGCTCGCGTTTACCATAACCATCAACAAGAGTCAGGGCCAAACCGTGTACTTGCCGGCCCCCGTATTTACACATGGTCAGGTGTATGTGGCCTTTTCACGATGAAGCTCATTTAACGGGCTCAAGGTGTTTATCGTTGAGACAAGCGATTAATCAGCTGATCGGGGCGGGCAATAATAACATAGAATGTTGTTTTTGTAAAGATTCTACGCATTTACATTGTAATGTAAATTCATATTTTATTATCCTTTTGTACATTTCTTATTAAAAATTTAATAGCGTATATGAATTTACTTTATTTTTGATAAAACTGCATCAAATTTACAATTTAAAAAATCTTCTTAATCATTTCTTAACCAAAAATTCAATAAAATGTATTCACGTGACTGATTATTCAGTCACAGGTCAGCTAGTCTTATATATTAATACGCTTAATTTTTAGTTTGTGCTCCCTTTTTAACCTATTTCCCGTGTGCATATCTTAATGAAACACATATCAGGTGAAAGGTATTTTTTCATATATTAGGAGAATATATGTTTTATTAAGGAACGTGCACGGGAAATAGGTGTAAAAAACAAGAAACGTTTTCCCTATACTGTACATCTTATATATTAATCACAACGTCAGAATGTCATCACAAAATATGTTTGTATTGAACCGTCATTATACACCGTGACAATACAGAACAAAACAGAAAACATAAAATGATTTTACATACATACAAACATTTTGGTGTTAAGAGGTGTTGTGAGTGTACAATTAAACAAATTATATACAATTTTGTCATGGCACTCTATCGTCATGACAAAATTTTGCGAGTGAAGATCGACCTTAGTACTTATAGTGCGTTCATGACATAGGAAATAAATATTTGCATACTCGCTAACGAACTCAAAACCAATCAAATTATTTGAAATAGTTTATACCACGCCTACTAGTTCCGAACTCGAGTTGAAATTTTTTAACTTTGTTGTTGTTTTAATACATTTTGTGTGTTGCCATGGAATTTTTTCCGAACTTACTCACTATGTCATGAACGCACTATTACACAAACATAATATCTATGGAAAGTTTGGAATAGTCAATCAGCGATTTGTGTCCCAGTAATTTCGTAACTGGATAATTTATTAAGTTCTTAATTTCATTAAGAACATTCAACTCAGAATCATTCAACTATAGCGTGACGTGTATCTGCATTTTGTGTGGTGACTATGCTATGGTTATGCTATTAATACGAGATTTTTTTTGGAAAACGTCAAAATTTTTCATATACAAATGAAAATAACACACAAATACAGCGGTCCTTTTGGCGTGGCTTGGAGTCCATTTGCTCCGCCTTCAATGGAATCGCCACGAACTTGATGGAAAGTGCGGGCGTATGCTACATAACATTTTCAAACTGCCGGTTCCAATGGATGAGTCAACAGTTTCACCAATGAAGCCAAACTCCTCGCACGCTGCCAAGTTGAAAAGCGCGCGACTCGTCATTAGAGATGAGTGCTTGCCTGTAGGACCAAAGGCGGAACGCACGCGAACTTGCGAATCGACCATCAAGTAGAACCCGCTTTGGAAATTGGTAAACAAGTTTACACTCACCAAGAACATGCGCATCGATGAAGGTGAGGAGGAGTTTGCGCAATACTTGCTTTCTGTTGGAAATTGCAATGCTCAATCCGAATCGATCATACTTCCGGCGCGCTTTTCCAGTTCTCAAAGTGTGATCGATTTTGTGTATGTTGGCATCAACACAACACTAGCCCAGGGAACCATCGGGGAGCGCGCCATCCTTGCACGCAAGAATGATGATTGCGCACTAATCAATCAGCAGGTGCTTGACACCCTGCCGGGCGAACAAGAAGTCAAACTTAGTGTTGATAAAGTTGAGAGTGACGACATGAATGAGAAACTCCGCCTAAACGTCGAGTTTCTCAACAAGATTGAAGGATCCGGACTTCCGCGCCATACCATCCCGCTAAAGGTAAACGTGATCGTTCTTTTGACGAGGAATCTAAACGCTAGCAAGTTCTTATCAATGGAACACGCATGCGAGTCGCAAAAATAAACCGCTACAGTCTGGAATGTGATTTGCTGACTGGCTTCTCAAAAGGCGAACGCGTTCTCATCCCACGCATGAAGCTCTCATCCTCGGAAGGCACCTTCTCATTTAAAATGTCTCGCTTACAATTTCCGGTCCAGCTCGCGTTCGCCATAACCATCAAAAAGAGTCAAGGCCAAAGCTTGAAGAAGGTTGGAGTGTACTTGCCGTACCCCGTATTTACACACGGTCAGCTGTATGTGGCTTTTTCACGATGCCGCTCATTTGGCGGACTCAAGGTGTTTATAGTTGAGACAAGCGATCAATCAGCTAATCGGGATGGGTGCATCACAACAAAGAATGTTGTTTTTGTAGAGATTCTACGCATGTAAAATGTAATGTACATAAATTCATATTTTATTATCCTTTTGTACATTTCTTATTAAATAATTAATAGCGTATATGAATTTATTTTATTTTTGATAAAAGTGCATCAAATTTACATCTTAAAAAATCTTCTTAATCATTTCTTAACCAAAAATTCAATAAAATGTAATCACGTGACTAATTATTCAGTCACAGGTCAGCTAGTTTGTTTTTAATACACATAGAAATGCCTGCGTAATTTCACGTTGTTAAAATGGTTTCTTGTTTTTCTTGTTACAGTTTTTTGTTGTATTGTAGAGAAAGATAAAAAACATGCATTTCATAAATTTCATTTGTGAATTAAAATATGCATTTTTTAATTCATTTTGAAATTTGCAATTGCTTTTTGCACGTTTTCATTAATGAATGCATCATTTGAACATGTTTAATTGTTTTAATTTTCATATTACAGTAAAAGCCCGATTATCCGGCATCCAATTAACCGGAACACTCAGTTAACCGGAAGTTTAATTTTTAGATTATTTTTTTGCTTTTTTCTCTTTCTTTTCTCTTTCATATGCATTCTTTAATTCATTTGAAATTTGCAATTGCTTTTTGCACGTTTTCATTAATGAAAGCCTTAGTTGAAAATTTGGAATAACTTTAATTTTCTTATTACAGTAAAACCCCGATTATCCGGCATCTAATTAACCGGAAAACTAAGTCAACCGGAAACTTAATTTTTTGGAGTTTTTCTTGCTGTTTTCTCTTTCATATGTATGCGCTTTTAGAGCTTCGTTTTAGAGCTAATGGTGTTTTATTTTGCTCTTGAAGCGTCCATAAAACTCATTTAGAGCAGACATCGAACTGTTTTTGCTACTCGATTGGAATTATTTGTTTCTTCCTATCAAAGCTAACTGTTATATAATTGTAAAATAATAAAGTGCTATAGAGCCAGTAATATAGAGCCAATCGTTCTTGTGAGGTATTTCTTATTAATTTATTAGAGCTATTGATTCTAAATATATCTACCAAGTTATAAAATGATAAAAATAAAATTTTGACAATTTAAAACTATGTTTTGAATGACGGCATGATTATTTTTGTATTACCTCTAGTTGATAAATTGAATTTATATATGTACATATGTTTCTCGTTATTTTAATTTCATTATGTAGGTAATACTCGTATTAAGATATTATTGTTCAGAAAACGTAAATATTGGTGCAATTTGTTATTTATAGCTAATAAGTGGATGATAGATGGCTAAATTTTAACGCGCCATTTAAATACATAATATTTAGGGAATTTAATTTATATATTTATTTTGTAAGAAATGCCATTGCATCCTTTTCTCATTGTAGAATTGGATACAGATAATTTTCTCTTCTACGAAATCCAAAGTTTAGAATCGCATGAGTCGTTTTGATATTTCTACTTAACAATCACTTTCTTAAAATCCTAAAATTATGGTAAATTAAACATTTACATTTTCTTATTGCCAAATTTTTTATATAATTTTTGCAAATGGCGTCATTATTATCAGCCATGGCGTCATTATTATCAGCCATCTTCGTTAAAAAAGAGATGATTGTTAAGTATAATGATTTAGAGTTGCATCACTCATACAAAACTTTAAAAAAGCTAGTAGCACTAACAAACATGAGTTCGCCGCTAATTTAAACACGTTGTAGAGCAAAAACTTATTTAAAGAGTAACTAGCTCTAATTAACTTATTCATTTCTCATCTTGCTTTAGAGGATATTAATATATCATTTATTTAGAGCTATATGCTGCGTAGCGGTTGCATATTATACTTATTAGAGCATTTTTTGTCTTTTACTATGTAACGGGATATTTTTTTTAAATTTTATGTTCTAGAATAGCAATTTTTAGTTACATTTTAGATATTGTCTAGTGTGGTTGTAAATAAAAAAACTGGTAAAGTATAAAATGTTATTTTAAAATGTTATTCAAACGTCTATAAGCATGTCGTTTAAAGTAATTCAGGAAACCTCTAAGAAAGGTTATGTTCTTGCGATAATCCCCGAAGCGCTTGAAAATAATGGTGTGTTTTGGTACCCTCCTTCGAATTGGAGTTCCCGCAAGCGGAATATTATAATCAAGAACGCTTTTGCGCAACCAGATAAAACAACATGGGTCACCAGACCATGTATTGTCAAACGTGCCAAAATCAAAACGTTTGGCATAGCTGAACAAGTAGAGGAGGAATTGTTATCTAAAAATATAACAACGGAGGATGACAATGAAAGTGACGATAGTGCCATTACAATCACTACCGAAATGGGCAACAGGAAAAGAAAATTCGGTGCCACACGCTCTCCACAACCCAATTTTGAAGAGCTCGCGGAAAAAATGGATGTACAAACAGGTGTACCAATAAATACAAATATTTCGGATTAAAATTATGTATATCCAATAAATTAAGGCCACGAACATGGTGAAGCACCACAATCACCGATGTACGAAGAGATTCATCCGAACATTGAGCCACCAACAAGTGACACAACTGCACACTCGACTGATGTTACGGATATAATGTTCCAGCTGTTGGAGAACCAACGACTAATTTTAAATCAGCAAGCCGAAATTCGGAATGATATGAACACTGGTTTCTTAAAAATATTTACGCAAATTGAGAACTTAGTAAGAAATAATGTTGTGACTGCAGCCATTGATGACAACATTTTTACGTTAAATAGATTTAAAAAAATATCTTCGCTTGAGGAAGCAAAATCATTCAATTGGTTTGTTCAATCAGAAATGGCTATGAATTCAATGGTATGAAAATAATTGCGTCATATTAAAAATAATTTAATTATCAAATATTAAATACTTTTAGGTTGCTCAAATGGGATTCATTGTTGGAAAAAATGGCAGTCGATATGGCGAAGGGTGGACATGTTGCTACGAGCTTGTCGATACAATTTTCTGCAGATCATTTTTAGTTCAGTGCTCGTGAACAGGAGCCTCAACATCACAGGAAGATGGAAAAATTGCTTTCTTATCGTTTAAGAATATTATTCAGTCCTTCGCAAACATAATAATAAATGCAGATTCGGGTTTCTCGCTTAGCAAAACTCAAAACTTTTTTAAAACTTTGCTAAGAAATGCCACTAGATTCCTAATTCAAGAGAAAGGTCAGAAAAGGAAGTCGACTGCGCGTAATAGACCAAAGCATATTGAAGTAAATAAATCTAAGAAGTTAGAAATAGATGATTGTAGGGATTCAGCCAGCTTTGAAATAAACGTAGCAAGTGTGGGCGAAATACAAATTAATGGACAGTAAGTAATTTCTTCAAACAATTAAACTTATAATGGATGTTTTTGAAATAACATGTTTTTATTTTATAGGGAAAATTTAAGCGATAAATTCCTCGAGAGCTCCGAAGTATTGAAAACATCTTAGGAATAAACAATCAACTTGTATCTTATATATTTTATTATTAAAACTGAATTATTTAATAAAAACTAAGTTGTATGTTTAGTTTGTTTACGTTGAAATAATTAAATTTATATTTATTTTGTTAATAAAAATTATTTTATGCTTGAAATACATGTGATATATTTTTTAATATTAAATTTGTTTTTATTACTCTTCCAGTTCAATATTAGAGACTGTGAATAAGCGGGATGAAAACTATACCTTCATTTTTGTAGGGAACAGCCACTAATTTGGATTTTATATCACTTATCTGGTAATTGCTTTTCAAGTCTTCTTCGGTTGTAGAAAAATATATATTTAAATGCGATGATTTTATGGGTGTAATAAAAAAATTAGTCGCCGTTTTCAGGGGAATTCCTTTTATGACAATTTGATTCTTGTTTTGTATTGCACTTTCGAATCCGACTATTTGATTATTTCCAGTTAGAAACCATTTATTACTCATTGAATTATTTATTAAAAAGTTCTCTAAAATAATCGAGTAATAGGACCCATCATCGTTAGCATTTTTAAGAATCGGGAATGTATTTTGTTTTATTTCATGTTTGTTTATTTTGTTTATTGCACAGAAGAGTGATAAGAAATGCTCATAAACATCATAACGTAAATGATCTTTTAAAACCACTACACCCAAATAATATAAAAAGGTTCGATACTCCGTACCTTTCCAATACGAGAGGCAATCCAAGCCCCGAACCGCGCGATGTATTTCGATGGGCATTTTTATTTTAATTAGCTTATCGGTAATATTCATAATATCTGTTGCTGAAAACTTTATTTCAGTGCCTTTAAACTCCCCATGGGTCCAACCAGTTAAACATTTTTTAACTATACCTGCAATCGACATTAAGTAGAATTTATTTTTAACCACATGTAAACGGATAATATTTACCTAGGTCTATTAAATGCAGTGAATCTCCTACTGGAAAATCTTCAACCATATCTATAGGTAAGTTCTCTAATATTGAATTGCTTTTATGATGAGATCCATAAATTCGGCGTCGAAATCCTTCATTAGTTCTTTTGTCACATTGTGTATTCAGAAAAACTGTGCAATAAGATATGTACTCGCCAACGACAGTACATTTCATGCAACCGTGTTTTCCGTTAAAACAAGTAACACCTATTTAAAAATATTAATATTTTTTTAAATCAGCTAAAAGTAATCTATATTATGTATGTATGTACCTTTAATATAAGCTCTTGCTGGTGAATCACAAATAAAACATCTTAGTTTTATAGTCAATTTGTGTCCGTTAATCAAAATCCCATTTTCTACAAGGTGTTTACACTCATCCACGAATTGGCTTAGGTAGTCCGTTAAATCGGATGGCTTCCCTTTACCACAATAAATACCAAAAACCATTGGTTTAAAAGTGCGAATTTCAAAAATGTTAAAAAGAATTGGCCAAAATTGCCATTTTGAACTGTTGTAAAGAGGTAGCCCGTCGATATTAAAATTAAGAGAAATGTCCATTGATTTGTCTAGGAAATCACTAAAGTATTGTTGCAGACAGCATTCTAAACCCTGATACCAGAATTTACCTGTACCTATAGAATGCAATGAAACTAAGTTGGGGGTTTCTAGCAGCGTCCGTGAGTCTTTCGGTATAGACTTTCGTCGATTAATTCAGATTTCCGCAACAAAATTAATAAACTGTTAAGAGCTTGATGTCTAATATTAAATTTCAATGCCCACTTACGTAGTTCTTCTTTAAAATTTGTAATATTATTACTTTCTTGTTTGCTAGAAGAGTCGTTGTTGTTATCCGAGACCGTGGTATCTCTGGATATCTCATTCGTATCACCGAAGGAACAACTGTCAACATTTTCTGTAGAAATCTGGTTTAGAATTTCAAAATTATATGATATTGCTTCCTCAGAATTAGTTTTGGAAAATTTGTTTTTTTTAAATAGTATACGATTTCTCTTAATTTGATATCTGTATGTACTACTCAGTTTATATTTTTTCCATGTTTTTGAACTATACATTTTTGACGGGTTTTATATTAATAAAAAATATAATGTATTGTTGAATTTGTCAAATAGACCGGTAATTTGTAGTAGTTACAGTTTTCATTATATTATTAGAGCGACAAGTTTCTAAACAGTTGCAACAGTAATTTAAAGCTTCATATCAACATAGAATTAATCCAGAAGTATTATAAAAGCTTTTTTTATTCCAGCAGTAAATAAAACTGCTTTTAATAAGTCAAATATTTTGCAAGATTATTACTAATAAGTATTGAAGCTAACAACTTTAAATTAGTTTTATTTTAGCTATTAATGCAAATATATCACTTAATTAAAGTTGATAGCTTTATTATTAAACAAGCTCTAATGTTGTGATTTTTATAGCTCTAAAGCATCTTTTAAAGTTACAAAATAGTGCTATTTGCTTTAAAAAATTAAAAAGCTTGTAGTATCGAAAACATGTTTTAAAGAGCTTCGCAAATTTTTAATACAGCTAGAAGTGTTTATTATTGCTTATATTTTGCAACTAGCTACTAATTTGCTATTTTAGAGCTGTTCTGGAGCATCGTCGGAACTACCAGCTCGAACAATGTTACTTGGGTATGAAAGAGAAAAAATAGAGAAAAAAGGGGAAAAAATACTAAAAATGAATATTCCGGTTGAGTAAGTGTTCCGGTTAATTGGATGCCGGATAATCGGGCTTTTACTGTAATATGAACATTAAAGCCATTCAAAATTTTCAACTAAAAATGCAAAACACAACTGCAAACTTCAAAATGAATTGAAAAATGCATATAAAAGAGAAAAAACGATTAAAAAGTAAAAATATCCTAAAAATTAAAATGCTGGTTAACTGAGTGTTCCGGTTAATTGGATGCCGTATAATCGGGCTTTTACTATAACATGAAAATTAAAGCCCTTCCAAATTTTCAACTAATGCTTTCATTAATGAAAATGTGCAAAAAACAATTGCAAATTTCAAAATGAATTAAAAAATGCATGAAAGAGAAAATAAGGAGAAAAAACAATAAAAAATCCGAAAAATTAAAATTCCGGTTAACTGAGTGTTCCGGTTAATTAGATGCCGGATAATCGGGCTTTTACTGTAATAAGAAAATTAAAGCCATTTCAAGTTTTCAACTAATGCTTTCATTAATGAAAATATGCAAAAAACAATTAAAAATTTCAAATGTATTAAAAAATGCATATAAAAGAGAAAAAGGCAAAAAACAATCCTTAAAATTAAAATTCTGGTTAACTGAGTGTTCCGGTTAATTGGATGCCGGATAATCGGTCTTTTACTGTTATACATTTTACGTTTTATTTCGATCTTAAATACACACATTTTATTTAATTTTCAAAATGATTTAAAAATACGCATTTTATGTCACTTATAAACACAGTTCTTAAATCATTTTCAAAATGACTTGTGATATGCATTAATAAAGTCAGCTTTTTTTATTTCATTTTCATTACAGATTTTAAGTCAATTTTAAAATGAAATAAAAACGCTGGTTTTAAGTCTGAAAAGACACAATTTTTAAGTCAGGCTTTTTTAATTCAGGGAGCCGAAATTTACCAACTTATGAATACGTATTTGTCTAATCGCAAATATTATGTCAAATGCAACACCTCTAAATCGAACGAGAAAAACATTCTGGACCACAAGGTGACCCAACGTTATATTGACCCAACTTATATTTAATTTTTACTTCAGATCTACCAACGTCTTCGCAAATTCTGACGTCTATTTTCGCAGATGTTACGGCAATCGTATGTTGCCATAAAAATCCACAAACAGCGTCCGAAATTCTGCAACAAATTTATGACATCGAAATATGGCTAAAGAAATGGAAGATAAAGGTCAATGAGGAGAAATCGACCCACGTAACATTCACTTTATATAAGCTTACCTGTCCGCCTGTCACAATGAACGGAATTCAAATCCCTCAATCAAATGGAGCAACATATCTAGGCGTCCATCTTGATCGACGGTTAACTTGGCGAAAACATATTGAAATGAAACGAGACCATATCAAATTAAAAATTGATAATATGCACTGGTTAATGGAGAAATATTCAACTATTGACCTAGAATACAAACTTCTCCTGTATAACACAATGATTAAACCAATTTGGTCGTATGGGTGTCAATTATGGCAATCAACCTCAAATTCGAATATCAACATTGTCCAACGAACACAGTCAAAAATTCTCAGCATGATTCCAGGTGCACCCTGGTTCGTAAAAATCAAAAATATACATAAGGACCTTAGCATCCTAACTGTCAAATACGAATTACAAAAGATGCGGATCAGTTATGCAGGGAAACTGGTATCTCATCCGAATTTACTGGCGCGAAACCTAAAAGACATACCTACGTCTTCGCGATTAAAGAAGAAAACGATGGCTGTAATACCATAAATTATAAAATTATTAAGTTTACTTATTGATAAGAAGTAGATTCTGCTCCCGCAGATTGATATAATTACCTTAGTTATTAAGATTTGAAATCTTATTGTTATTTTCATTTTTGAAAAAATTTTCTTTATTTATTGAATCAATAAAGAAAATTGTTAAAAACAAAAATTAAATTCAAAACTATCAAAAATAATGCGAATAATTACTTGAAAATAACATTTAGATTTTTTCTAAAATGATTAACATTAAACGATTTTTTTAAATATTCCGGTAAAATATTATACATTAACGGACCGGCGAACCTTATTGACTTCCTACCAAATTCTGTATTGATGTTACCACAAGAAATATTATTGCCAAATCGAGTGAAATGTTCGTGTTTAGCTTCACGAAACTCTAAATTTGACAGGACCGAGCACACATTAATTGCTTTGTACATGTATAATGCAATCTGAAAATCATGTAAACCTTCTGTAGGTATTCCATCGGTAACTTCATATAAGAGTAGTGTATTCTGCATTACCTGGATCCTATTCAATGGCTTCTTACTTGCTGTTTCGTAAACGATAATCTGTTATATCAGCAAATTTAATGACCTACTAAGTCTTAAAGATTTGCACACATCTTTCATCATTTTACATAAATTTGTATAAATGTGCACATCTTTCTATTACATAAATAAATCATCTAATCAGAAATGAGTTATCGGATTCAAATTTGAATGTAGTTTGGCAACATATAGATCAAAATGCAGATCAGAGTTATTGACGTCATAAGAGCCTGTTTGTTCGAAAACGACAAATTATCTCTCTAAACTCGTTTATATGCAGACAACAATAATTCGTATGTAAATTAAAAAAAACCGCAAATTTAAATCAAAATATGCAAATTTGGCTTCAGAGCGCACGTACACATTCAACATCGTTTCAAACTTTTTCATAAATATGTATTCTATAAAATCGAAAAATCGCGAGTCGATGCAAATTTTGCGCAATCAAACTACACTTTGTTGCTAGCTGTAATTTAGTTTTAATTTAAACATTTTCTTTCTTCTACGTTTATTTTGTAGAGTAGTATACAAGAATTAAACTGAACACAACGGCGGCACAATCACAAAATATAGTCTATCATAAGATCTCAAAGTGAACACATCGTCACAAAGTATATTTGAATTTTAGTTTAAAATGGTAGTTACAAGTGATCTAGATGTAAAAGCCAAGGAGATTGCAAAATGGTTAAAAACTCAACCGCATCTTCCCGATACAATGGGTAATACTAAATTTCAGTTAATTATTTTGTATTCAAATTAATTAATCAAATCATTTGTTTTAATATACTCATATAGATACGATCTTAATGAAACGTTACATATATGCTAGTGAAGGTGATCTAGAACGGACCAAGGCACTATTAAATACATCGCTTGCAATGCGTACCAAAAATCATCATATTTTTATGGATCGTGATCCACTCTCGCCTGAGGCACAAATTGTTTTTCAAACCACGGATATGGTACCCTTGCCCATCGTAACAAAAGACAATCATAAATTGTTTCTATATCGTTTGGCCGATTATGATCCATCTAAGGTAAATTTTAAACAGTAGAATAAAAAACTTGTTTATTTTCTTATTAACAAAATGTTAAGTGTAATACTTTTCGGACAAAAGATTTTATTAGCGTGCAGAAGAAAGTTATATAGACGTGATTTAATGTGTGTAGTGTAGTAATATAAAACGATTAAGAAATTAAATTTATGTAGTGAAATAAATCAAATGTCAGTTGATTATAAATCGCGGGATTACATCGCAGCTCTCTGTCTGCTGTACTGTATTGAATTCAGTGAGGTTTCAACTTTCAACACAATGTCTGAAAAGTTACGTATATTATAAACTGGGTCACGTAAAACTTCGCAAGTGTATAAGCGTATTATAAATGGCCTGAGGCTCTGAAGTGATTGGGGACATTAATTATATTATCTAAACTGTGAGTTGAGTATGATTGTGAGAGGGGTATTTGATGCTTAAGCTATTTAATAAATGACACCACATGACTAAGAATTAAATAAAAAGTGAAATAAATTACATTCGTATAAGTTAATGTTAAATAAAAACATAGTTACACATGCATGTTAACTTGTGTAGTTAATAATGTAAATACATACTAATTATCTAGGTTAAATACCGATTCTAGTAGAAAGTTGCAAAGTTAAAACTGCAAATAGATACAACATGATTGAAGTAATAATTTTCGTGTGTAATTTTTGAAATTAAATATTCTTAGAGTGAACTCAAAGTGCTCCAATTGTTACGAATTTGCCCTGTCAAATCCAATTTGTGTGGATGTGAATACTGTTAAGTGAATTCGGCCGGATAATTGCCAACTCCTTCTTGATTCATGATGCAATCAACTGACTTGTTGTAGAATTGCTGTGTTTATTTGATTTTGAATAGATGTGTCAATGCTTGACATCATTGTTTTTGGCCGCCAATATAATTTTGTGACCATTTTGCTAAAGAACACAGGATTCGAGACGTGTGTTTAGTTCATTGGCTGGTATGGAACGTGGTATAACTGGTAGAGTCTGACGAAAATCACCAGCCAGCAAAATGAGTGCAAATCCGAATGGCTCTGTATTACCTCTTAATTCTTGAAGCGTCCAATTGATTTTTTCCAAAGATTTTTTGTGGGCCATTATTGTGCATTCACCCCATACTATTAGTTTACATGTTTGCCAAAACTTTTCCCATTCGCTGTCCCCACACGCTGTCCATTTTCCACATGAACAGTCAAATGAGCAACTGTTGGATGACGTTCATGTAGCGACCGATTTGGTATCTCATGATTTCATCGTTTCTGTTGGTGAATATAAAGACAGCCATGTCCGATTCTTTGTTGATATAATTGATCAAATTGCAATATTCAACATTAATATGGCCTTTGTATGTTTTGGAGAGTTGTTTATTACTGTCGAATGTCCATCGATAGACTGGATAACAATCGTTGCCAGTAATGGTTTCTTTATTTAATAATTTGTTTTGGTATTTTTTGTGCATTTTCCATGTGCCATGCGCGGAGACGTTGAACTGAGGATTTCGTATGGCCCATGGACCATATTTTTGGTGACTACTTCAAATTAGTCTGGATCGATTACAAGGATTGCTTTCTGAACTTATATGGAAATTATATATTTTAACTTTTTTATATTAGTTTTTATTTGTTAAAATAATTAGAAAATCGAGTTAGTCGAATATTTAGTCTAAAGTATTTTTTTTTATTTCATTTATGTGATTAAGCTTTACCATTTTAAATGTCAGAAAACAGCTTAAAAATTGCAAAAAAATTAATTTTATATTCAAATTAATTAATTTTAAATTAATAAATTTCTTTTTGAGTCCATCAATTTATTTCGATGGATCGATACAATTGATTGATACGCAATTCGTTTCGTACAATATTTCAGGGTTAACAGTATAATCTTCTGTTCATTGAGGCGACTCCATTCCCAATTGCTGACGATTACATCCTTATAGAGATAAATCGTTTATATGGGATCCATATATTTTAGATAGAAGTGTAGTAACGAACAATCAAATTATTATAAAATACAATTTCGTGATAGCTCTAATTAATGTGCAATGCAATTTTTGTGTTTTTTGGAAAATATTTGTTTGGAGCGCCAGACCCAGGGATCCGATTCCTTCAAAAAAATTATGAAGCCCCGCTCATTGGTATAAAATCCCTATCCAATCCGATTGAATGAATGGTGTGGCAACTTATAAGGGGGGCGCCCCTGACCTAGGAGATGGACCCTTCGAATTCAAGCTGATGCCACTAATTTCCAATAAGCTTTTTACTTAACTCATTTCCGTTTAAGAATTAAAACATAAATTAATTTTAGATAAATTTGTGCGGAAGCATCTAGACCGTGGGGCTCAAGATTTCAAGCCGATCGGTTGAGCGGTTCTCGACATTTGGTAGTGTTTTAGATAAATTTGCACCAGGCCTCTAGACCCCAGAATTCAACCCCTGCAAAAATATCGTAAGGTTGGTTCTGGACACGCAACTTCGCAACTTATACACGGTCAAAATTTCAAGACGATCGGCTGAGCGGTTCGCGATATTTAGTAGTGATTTAGTTAAATTTGTTCAGGGGCCTCTGAGCGCTCCAGGTTCAACCCCTTCAAAAATATCGTATAAGATTGGTTCTGGATATGCCACTTATAACGATCAAAATTTTAAGACGATCGGGTGAGCGGTTTGCGATATTTGGTAGTGCGACTCCATAGACCGTATTTTTTTTAAGATTTTTGGGAACAAACATACACACATAATTTGACTTTTATAGATTACACAACTAGCAGGCAATAATTTGTTTGCTGTACTATGCAATGTTTGAAACCGATTGAATGAATGGTGTGGCAACTTATTAGGAGGGCGCCCCTGACCTAGGAGATGGAGCCCTCGAATTCAAGCTGATGCCACTAATTTCAAATAAGCTTTTTCCTTAACTCATTTCCGTTTAAGAATTTAAACAAAAATAATTTTAGACAAATTTGTGCCGAGGCTCCTAAACCCCGGGGGTCAACCGCTTCATAAATATCGTAACGTTGGTTCTGGACATGCATCTTATATACGGTCAAAATTTCAAGATTTCAAGGCGATCGGTTGAGCGGTTCTCGACATTTGGTAGTATTTTAGATAAATTTGCACCAGGCCTCTAGACCCCAGAATTCAACCCCTGCAAAAATATCGTAAGGTTGGTTCTGGACACCCAACTTCGCAACTTATTCACGGTCAAAATTTCAAGACGATCGGCTGAGCGGTTCGCGATATTTAGTAGTGATCTAGTTAAATTATTTCAGGGGCCTCTGAGCGCTCCAGGTTCAACCCCTTCAAAATTATCGTAAGATTGGTTCTGGATATCCAACTTATAACGATCAAAATTTCAAGATGATCGGTTGAGCGGTTTACGTTATTTGGTAGTGCGACTCCATAGGCCGTATTTTCTTTGAGATTTTTGGGAACACACATAATTTGACTTTTATAGATTACACAACTAGCAGGCAATAATTTGTTTGCTGTACTGTACTTTATTTTAAACTTGTTGTTTGATTTATTAATAAATTTATGTTAACATTAATTAACATTGGTGCTTCTAAAAAAGAAACAAAATATTATTTCTCGATAAAACAATTCATAGCAGAAAATGCGGCCTTGTACTTGGGAATTAATTGACTCCACTGCTTAACCAAAAATTTAAAAGCAATTTGTGTTTGAGTTCACGTTCCTCTATATTACTTTGAGTATTCGTTTGAATCAGTTATTAATAAGGTAATTTCTATTCAACTATAGTTACAGTAAGTACGGATCCGTACTATATGCTTCTTAAATTACATATATATCAAAGGAATTATATTATCATCATGGTAATTTTGGTCATGGTCATGTGTGTGTTATTGTTTTAAACATTTATTACGATTTTGAAGGAAAGTGGGAGCGTCAATAATAACATCTTGAAGATTGCTAAAAAGCAACAAAGTAGTTAATCGATTGATTTCAAGGTTATTTAAAGCCACAACCACAGTATTTAATTTAAAAGTTCATAAAACACATAAAATTATATTATCTTTTGTCACAATACTGGTTCTTCAGATTTATTACAAAATTTTCAATTTCTTCATCTATAATTTTGCATCTATTACATCAGACATCAGGATAATAAAATTTATATAAAATTGCCAACATAATAGATGCATGCACATATTTTCAATTAGCTTTTCTTGTACGCGCGTAACATGCAACTCTCTTCCAATTTTTAGAAGAAAACTTTCACCAATTCTAATAATGGTTTTCCGTTAATTAAAAATCTCTTGTGACTATTATGTGAGATATATGTATTGTGCGAATGAAAAACACTCTCAAAGCAAGTTCATCGCAGAACGATATAAAATTATATAGCTGTGTGATTTGAATACGAGTTGGCCTAGACAATTTTCAATTCGTGCATGCAGCTACGATCATAGGTTACATAATCTTAATGTGTTAATATAATTCAATTAAATTTCAAGTTTATAATATTGACATAATCCTATATCGTATAATGGTTACAATGGTAAATATTGTTTTAAAGCATTTAAAATTCAATTAACGTTGCGATACCTTAATAAGAATATAATGTAAATTGTAAACAATTTAAAATCGTTAAATGCTTTTTAAAAATTTTATACGGCTTTTGGCTAAGTAAGGGAGTATTTTTGGTAATGCGCATAGTGTTTTTATATTTAAAAATACCTCAGTCACTAGTAAGCATATAAATTCCCGATTTAATTCAATAATGATAAAGGTTAAGGTTATATCACTGAGTGATTTAATGTTTTATATAAGTTCTGCAAAATATTTACCATATATGCATCAGCAAAACTCGAAGTGGTCGTCTCTGCGGTGTACGGCGTTTAACCATGTCCATATGTGGTTCTGAACAATTATCCTCAGACTTGGCACTAATATTCAATACTAGCTGTTGCCCGCGAGTTCATTCGCATGGTATTGGATTTAATGCGATAATATAGTACGACTACTTAGCGTGCGTGTTAATATGTCACTCAAAGAAAGAAATTGTTTGTGTTCTAGTTTCTTTTAGTTGAAGTACTTTTGGATATACAATATTTTTCAGACAGTTTTCCGAAACGTGAGCAGGCCACATGTGAGGCCGATGGCCGATGGCCTATGTGAGGAGCAATGATTTTCCAGATTTAGCCCACAAATCTTATACAGATTGTCCCTGTGCTTTATTGATGGTAATTGCGAGTCACGCTGGATCCTTGGTGTGCGTGGCAACAGTACATCTTCTCGAGCCACTGATGATTTTTGTAATTCTGTGCGATATTTGGGAAAACTTTGTGAATCAATGTGTGAATTCGTCGATTGCCATTCCCAACATCCAACAATTGTTTAGCGAAACGTTCAGCGGATTCATCATGTTGTAGTTCGAGTTGTATATGCATATTGGTTTTCAAGTCAATTTTTGAACGTATCACCATAAAACTGATGATATGAAACATTCATTAAGCTCATCAGCGGCTGTTAAACTGATACAGTTTGTCGAAAATCACCAGATAACAAAACGAGTATTCCACCGAAGGCCTGTTCATTTTCTCCCAAATCTTTTAGTGTACAATGAAGTGCTTCCAATGCATTTTGTGCGCTATAGTATATTCGTTCCATATGAGTTGACATGATTGTAATCCTTTACCCATTCCAGAATGATATTGCATGTTGGTATCTCAGTGATTTGCATATTTAACAGTAATTTTAGTGTTGAATGTGCTGTTCGACCACCCACCCAAAAATGTGTTTATCGTTGCAAATCGCGATCGAAAATGTGTAAAGAGAGTAAACCGCGTTGGTTGAATATAAATTGGACATCCCAATTCGACATCCCAACTGTTTTACCTTGTTTTGGACGTTGAATCTTTTTCGTTGATTAATCCGCATGTGTAAAGAAGCGTCTTTGCAAACATATCATCAAGCACAATGAGAAAAATGCAATTATTGTTGTTGGGGCTGGTAACAATGCTCTTGCACGTGCCTTTTTGTTCGAAGTTCACGTGCTGTCTATTTTCAAGGTGCATTTGCAAATGAACAACTGTTGCTGTCGTTGCATTTCCCACTCCAAATAGTGTCATATCGCTTTCTTGGTTGTCATTCTTTGATTTGCTATTATATTTGATCGATTTCACCGAATTGGAATACTCGACATTGATGTGTGCTTTTTACGTTTTCGAGAGTAAATTACAATACGGTACAACCCAATGATCACCACTGTTTCGTTATTAGAGTGTTGCCTCCATTTTCAGTTGATCGTTGACGATAGAGTGGATATTCGTCATTGTCAGTGATACTCTAAGAAAGAAGGTGTCTTGGGTATCGTTTCGTGCATTTCACTTCAGACATGCATGGTTAATTGTTGTCGAGTAAGCAATATGGACCATGAATCATGTTTTTGGTGAAGACTACAAATAAGTCTGGCTCAATGTTGACATCTGGTATTTCTGCTCAATGCTCATATGGCTTGGTCAATTTGATTTCTGGTGTGGCTTAAAATCAACCAAATCATAATGTGTGCATGTGGCAATCTTCAACAAAATGTCTTTCCAGAAACATGATGCTTGACAATTCATTAACAATTTCAATTGGTATGATTTAATCTAATGTAGAGGAGTCGTTCGGTTTCGATTTTCGCATACATATCGACAATGGATATTGATGAAACAATTATCTACATTTCAAGATATTGTGTTTTCACGAATCATCAATCGATATGAATAGTAATTATTGGCACTGACTTTCTTATTTTTGTTTCTTGATATTGTAATCCTTCGTATGAGTGATGAGTTTTGGAGACTCACTGAACATCACCATTTGTGCGATGAGGAATTATGACACGCAGACGTTTGTCAACTTTGACTATTCCGTTTTAGAAAGAATAGTTAAAATTGACAAAGAGCGAATGCTCGAAACTATAGTACTACTTTATGTAAAATTAATAATACTACTGTGCTAGTTGAAAAAAGTGACAAGTTTTGCACCCAGGGAGTAAACCTAATTCGAATGTCTTTGGCTGGTATGTTTTGTTTTTCCATATACGTAGTTTATACTCGATCCAAATTGCGCTGATCGCAAAATCTAAAAAATGCGTCATTACTCGCAATGGCCATTTTTTGGATCTAATAATGTCCTATAATATTGGATTAGTTTATCTAAAAGATCGACTCCTCCCATACCGCTGTTATATAAAAATATACAATTTCCGGTTGTGAAACGTCAACATACTTTCCTATAAAATTGGATGCTAGATAAACAGGTTTGTTATCAATCCATTTGACCACATCAATTTTGTCATCCTTGCTGACACATTGCTCTAAATAACAGGGGTCTGTTTTTTAAATTGGCGGTCTTCCGAAAAATTTGGCTTGTGAAATCGGTTAATTCGAGCGGTCCCAATTGCATTAATCCTTCTACGGAGTTCGATTGCTGCACCAAACCCAAATTTTTGTTGATGGAAATCAGAAATTTCAGTTCTTGTTCTTGAAGTTTCATATACAGTTCCTTCGTTTGATACTCCTGTAATAACAGTTGCAGCCACTGTTTTCGGGCGGTGTTTGCGTTTTTGTCATCTTCATCATAACTGCCTGTTCTACTTCGATTCTTGTTGGACGTCTTTTATTGGTACTGGTATTGCTACAAAATTCCGGAATATGATCGTAATGCCAAAAACAGATTGGTTCAGTTTGCCCCTACTCAGCATCATCAGGATTGTTACTGTCTTCATAGAGAATGGCAAACATTTACAATCCATCTAGAACCAAACACAGAGTTTAATAGTGATAACCCAGATAACACAGAGTTTAATAGTGAAATAAAAACAAACCCAATACGAAAAAAATCGTTTCTATATAATGTACATGGAGGATGTACATGACAGTACATCCTCCATGTACATTATATAGAACAAATTTATTTGTGCCAAGCAAAAATTGTACAATTTATGTTGCAAAAATTAAAATTTGGGCTAAACACTTAATTAAACAAATAATTTTTTTTTGTATATTTAATGTTAAAAAAAAATTAAAAATCATAACAATTCATATAAATAAAATCAAAAAACAAATGGACAAAATTATTTGTTTCTTATTTTTTGGGGACAAAATTATTTGTACCTATCACTAAAAATTTTTTGTAACGTAGTAACGGAAACATTGTTTTTTTTTTTTATTACAAAATGTTGCAGTTGTTCGTTTAGTCCTAATTTTCGTCTCCACAAGAACTGTATTGTTTTAAAGAATGGGAAAACCTAAGGAATGATAACCCTAGAAGTTCGAGCCTCGAACTTTTAGGGTTATCATTCCTTCCTGATTCCTGATTCAGCCCGTTGCGGGCTATGAAGCTGGTGTCTCACTTAAAAAATTAGCCCGAAAGTACAACTGCCACAAAAATACGGTGATGTACCAAATTCGAAAATCAACAACTCAAAAGGGCCCAAAAAATGTTAAAGGAAGAGGGCGTAAAAAAACGACAACGCCTAAGGAAGACAAAAGAATGACTATGCTTGTGCAGAGGAACCCTCTGAATACAGTAAAATCGGTTCAAAGTGACATAAATAGTGTAAGAAAAAACAAAATTAGCATAAAATCTGTTAAAAGCAGGTGAAGCAAATGTAAAAGCTTTTGTTGTACAAAAGAAGTCATTTAAGCCAGAAAAAACAAAAAAAACCAAAGTAAACATATAAAAATTCGTGAATGCGAAAATTCAGTTGTTAAAATAGAATATAGATGGAAATGTGAAAGAACCAAATTTCGTACGCTACGCGATTCGCTAATAGTACAATTACATGGTATTGTTCTATATATATATATGGACAATATTCCAATGTAATAATACGACATCAGTCGTCGCGACCTGATGAGAAGACTGATTTTCTCAAATCAATAGTCTCATCTGTTTGAAACTGATCGTTGTGATTCTTACACATTAGCCTGTGATTCTTACACATAAGCCTATATTTATAATTCAAAAAAAAAATCAAAAAAAATCGGCTAAACTGTGCTCGTATGTATTTAGCGAAACCTGTCTAGTTCTGGCATAAGGTATTATGGACCGACGAATCGCGCTTCTCTTTAGATGGAAGCTACGGTAAGCGATATTTTTATTCCACACCTCAACAAAGAAAATTTCGAAACATTACAATGCAAACTCGGCACAGTGGAGGAGGCAAAGTAATGGTTTTGGGTGTTTTAGCTATAATGGCGTAGGAGATCTCACAATGCTGCCGAGAAAAGTTACCTCATGCACATCTTTGGAGGTCCTTAATGAATACGCAATGGTTTCCGGGTGTAAATTGATAGGAACAGACTTCGTATTGCAGCAAGATAATGCTCCAATCCATAAAAGCAAATTTATAACTAAATTGCTTAAAGATTTGGACCAAGAAATTATAGACTGGCCACCACAAAGCCCAGATCTTAATCTCATAGAGAATCTATGGCATTACATTAAACAAAAAATAACAACAACTATTGGAAGAACGACCAATGAAACGTTTGACAAAACAAAACGCATAACAGTCAACTTTGTGATGTGGTACAAATAATTTTGTCCATTTGTTTTTTGATTTTATTTATATGAATTGCTATGATTTTTAATTTTTTTTCTTTACTAAATGAAACATCAATAATTACTAATAAATATACAAAAAAAATAATTGTTTAATTAAGTGTTTAGCCCAAATTTTAATTTTTACACAATAAATTGTACAATTTTTGCGTGGCACAAATAATTTTGACCACCACTGTATTTGTACATCGATATGTACATACATCATATTTAATTAAAAATCATATTTGAATATCATATTTAAATATGACTTAAACAATAATTTGTTTTTGGAATATACATTATTGGATATTTAAATGTACAAAAAACATTGTTTGGCTTACCAGGATTTTTTTTATTTGCACTAAAATTGGGCTATAAAATAAAGGGTTTCCGCTACTCAAACACGTGATTGTACCTTGACGTTTTATCGAATACTATGAGATAGAAAACTGAAACAAACATGCAACTCCTCTATTGCATGTGAAATATGAATTTCGTGAATACTACGTCTCTTTGGGCCTATTTTTTAATTCATCCCGAGCAGGCAGTGCTATGTCAAAAAATACTTAGTATTTTTTTATTCAACCGGTAATTTTACTCTGCACACTGCGTTTTTATTCGTGAACTGTGCTTACACCGCGCATACTCGGTTCTTCAAATTTTACTCTGAAATAAATGTCAGTGTACGATGATGTGCAAGGTAAAAAACAATGTATTGTATGTCTAGGCAAACCAGATAATTTTACCCAGCACAACCTCTGCTCGGTGCTACACTACGCGGGGTGAGCCTGCTTGCTCGGGTTGAATTAATAGATAGGCACTTTGAAAAGTTTGTACATACTCATGTACAAAAGGTCTAAAAGGGTTAAAAGGAAATGTTTGTGTATATAGCTTTCAAAATTAGAATATCTGGTCACATTATGTGAATCAGATTTGTAGGGGTGGAGTAAAGACAACCAAGTGCTTATAATCCCAATATTCGAAGGCTTGAATCCATCTATAAGATATCACGATGACATTAATTCTAAAGGGAGGGGCACACGGCGGCGTTAGTCGTCAAAGAGAATGATCGAAGACCCGAAATTCGTAACAATATGTACATTTTCATTATTGGACGTAATCAGAAGATTATTTTTTGATTAGTCCGCCCCTATCGGTATTAGAGTGTGCTACATTTCGATCTAAACGCCACAGCCTTAATCACTGTGTATTTAATCGGTATTCTATTAAACGAATATATTCGATAATTGATTGATATCGCTAATAACTTATTTAATCAAATAATCAGCGATCGTATAATTTTGATGTTATACAGCAACTTTTGAAAGACTCACCATTTAAAACTGACTGCTGTGATTATGCAAACAACCATACATAAAATAGAATGGTATACAACCACAAAAGTGTTACTGTGTAATGTTGGCCCAGCAGTTTATTTTAATGATAGTATTTTCACAATCAGGTTGTAAAAACGAAATCATTTTGTTTAATGCGCGATGTTGAAAAGTAATTTTTTAAACTTTTTTAAATTGTTGTACATACAGTATGTGCAACAAGAGCGTGTACGGCAAAAAACTAAGTAAAAATAAAACTACGATTTGTTTTTGTTTGTATTATGACAGTTTATTGTATTTCCTTCTGCGCTCATCAACTAATACATAGTAAAGTCACCATTAATTGCCTGGCTCATTTTGCCCGGACAACTCGCACTATAGACCGCTCAAATTTTTTAAGTGGTACGTTTTCAGCTTAATCTTCATGAGTGCCCATAAATTTCAATAGGATTGGCATCAGGTGACTGAGATGGCTTATCCAATTTTGTGATGCCTTTTTCAGTTTAAATTCCGAACAGCGTATGCTATGGTGTTTTGGATCCTAGTCTTCTTGCAAGATCCAATTAGAGTTCCCCGCTCCAAACCATTTAAGGACAGATGGTAACAAACCTCAGGATTACATTTTATTCATGAAAAGCGCGTTTAGGTTCCGTGTGAAAACAGTTCGGACAATCCCTTTATATGTGTGTGTGATGAAAATATTCCTTTTTTTTATTGGTATACAATTTCTATCGGAAATATGATTATTCATATATAAAATTGCTACTTTCACTAACCTATTTAATCACTACTATTCATAATTAGAAGATTTTCTTACCGGGACACAATTTTGATCTGTAAACGTTAAGTTTTATATATGGTATCACTATACAATTTTGTTGTTCGATCGTTAATCCAAGGAAAAAATGTAACCACGTTGACTAATGTAGTTTTCTGTATTTTTCTTTTACTGGTAAGCACCACGGTGACCTCTTGATAATTACTAATCAATCGTTTGGTTACTTAAATTATGTATTTGCTCTTCACACAAACGCATTTCTCTCTTGCAGTAATCTTTATCTATGTGTATTGCTTGTTACGTGTATTCGCCCACCAACAACATCCACAAAAATCATAAACGAATCATTACATTTTTAGTTACCTACATACAGGGAAAATTACTCAAGCGCTTTAGAATTTAGCATACGGATAAAAACTGTAACGAATTGTACCAATAAATATATGTCCTATTTAATTAAAGCCGGCAGTAACAGCCTCTTCTGTACAAATGTTTTCGACTTTTTTTTATATATTTTGCTGCACGCTTGCAACCGACATTTTTGGTCCTTTCGGGTGTGCACACCGCTACAAATCGTTTTTTTAAATTGCACAGTTCTCCCGTACACGCTCTCTTGTTGAACCAACTGTATCTCTATTTTTATAGTTGCGTTAAGTATTTCCCAAGTAACGAATCACCACAAATATTTTTAAATTGAACCCAAATTTTTATTTGAGAGTTCATAACATCGCCGGTTTTATTACCATATGCATACATATCTGCTTACACCTTTACACACATGTGAAATCGAATAACTCAACCAAAACAAACCAAATAAATTAATCAATTTCGAAATGTTACATTCTTACGATTGTTAAATGTTAAATAATATACATATATAATATGACGTATTCTCGTAATGTTAGTAGAGCTAACAAGCCAAATTACAAAACCTTCAAAAATATTATTTATTATAAATATCCGATAAGTAATTGATAATTTTTTATTTATTTGCAGTACGATTTTAACGAAACCATTAAAGTATTTTTCATGGTCAGCGATATAAGAATGATAACGCCAGATGAGAACGGTATTGCAGCTGGCGAGGTGCCTATATACGATATGAACGGAATGAAATTAAAGCATGTGACCAAAATTGTTCTGTCAACGCTTAGAATTTATATGAAATATACTCAAGTAAGTAAACGGTACAGTGAAATTTGTGCTGAACAAAATTATTTTCACTTGTTACATATTATAAAACCTTTATAGAAAGGCGGTCAGAAAGGTAGATTTCACTTTTATGTCCGCGCTCAAGTAACAACATTTAAAATGTAAATCCATTTCATTCATTCGGCTTTACGTTATAATATTACAAGAACAGAATACAATGTGTAAAATGTGTGTACTCGTACATAGTGTACTAGTTAAATAAATAAATTTTAATTCGATAAATAAAAATTCAATGCCACAAGAATTACAACTGTTGCTCGGGCGGCTTAAGCTTAATGGTTTAATCATAACGACAAACGTGTTTATCATACAAGACGAAATCATGTAATCATTGTAATGAGAAGCCAAACAATGTTAACAATATACAATACAACTTATTCAAAATTAAGCAAGAATTCGTGCTTAGCAATCTGTACTATACACATGTGCGCCAGCGCTTGGGAAATCCATATTTTTAGGATTTTGTATAAATTAAAACAAAATAAAATGCATATGACAATTTAGCCGAACAAATTTTTCAGTTTTAATATGATATGCAAATTTAAACCAAAAATTTGTAAAGCTAGCAATTTATTATATTTTATTGTGTTGGATGTTAATTTATTTTGGCAACAAGCTATTAATTCTTTGTGTTGTTATTTTTATTATAAAATTTAGTTTGTGTTACGACTAAGTAATACAGCTATTATATAACAACATCATAAGCATAGGATAGTTCTTAGTAATTAGCTAACTTACCCAATTATCAGTGAAAGGTTCGTCATGCCAGTTGGAACCAAACCAAATATGATATACAAGTTACAGAAACCTATAACCAATTGGAGCAGCAGCACGGTGATTGTCCATCATTGTGCCATACTACCATGTTTGAAAAGTCGCGATTCTAAACTAGATCGCGGTCCTAAACTAGATGTCACCATTAATGTAAAATTCTTATCATTTTCGGAAACTACCAACCTTAAAATCTATCAAATAGTTCGTGTTTGAGAGTTATTTGCCCGTCATCATTTCAGTTATTTTATGGACAATGGAATACGAATTCCGTGTTCTCATTATTATTATTATTTGAGAGGCGAAACGGCTAAAGAAACAAAAGAAAAGCTTCATAAGAGTACTACGACACATCTTTTCCATCGAATACAACAGTCAAACGGGGAATACAATAGTTTAAGTTTGGAAGTACGAGCTCAAATAGGGAACATTGATCTGTGATTGTTTGGATGTACGAAAGTTATATGCTTCCATGCTCAGCGACCAGCAAAAGTTAGAAATAGTTAATGTTTCTCAACACAATTTGGACATGTTCAAGCTTAATCAGAAGAAGTTTTATCGCCGTTTTCTAACCGGTGATGAAACATGAATACATCACCACACACCAAAGGAATGATTCCATACAAACAAGGCTAAACGACCACATTTAGCGAAGAAAAAAATCCTATCCTGTTTCATGTTAGTGCCGAACCAAATGCTTATTTTGGGGAAATGAGCACCGACTACTATAAAAAAAGGCACCGAGCTGTTAGAAACCTGTCGATATAAGTGTATAGAGTTGGAAGAAAACTATTTTGAAAAAAAATATGTGAATTTTGTTTTATTACTCAGGCTAAGGACTTTTCAGTCAGCTTGGTTTATATTATGACTTTTCATACAGAATCAAAGGAGCCCGAACGGGGTAATTCGCGTTCCATGAAATAATGAAAATGAAAAGTTTTTTTTGATTTGCAATCTAGTAGTTTGAATTATTTGCACGTAATTTTAAATTCCACTGTGTGAAATCATAATTTCTTATAGGCAATTCAAACCTACTCGATTGCAAACGAAAAAAACTTTTTATTTTCATTATTTCATGGAACGCGAATTGACTCCCTGAGAACCAGTTGAAACCAAAATTCATTGTGTAAGCACCGAATGGTTCCGGGGTTGCTGGGTCAAATCAATTGCCAATGATATGTTGAGTAAATGAATAAGGGCGTAATGAATTGCATCCCAAGTTAATTACGAACGATGTTGATTCCAAAATTATCAATTAACACAAGAAACTATATTTTTTGTAAGCGAGTTAAAGCGGGTTTTATTTAGATAAGATGATTCAAACATACAAACCAGCAGGTTGAACAATTGAGATAGTTTGTGATAGTAGATGGATTAGTAACTATGGATGCCTCATTTTGTTGAACAGTCAAACCATTTTGGGGTGAAACTGGATGTATGCCCAACTTACAACTAGATCGTTTCTTTTTTCCTGATCTATTTTTATGACCTTGCTTAACGACTACTGATTCACCGCCTTTTTATCTTCCTTCCTATATTGCCTTCTTTAATTTGGCTAAAAGTACCTCTCCATTTAGATTTTGGTTGTAGCGATGTCAAGTACTCCACATACCACCGTTTTCAGAAATGCTGCGCCAATCATGGACTCATTTGCGCCTTCTCGTTAATTTTAACCTTAGTGGTATGTCATTTTTTGGTACTTTTGTACATACTTTTTTTAGTACAAATCGACTTGAAGTTCAAGGTGCTTCCAATCTCCGTCAGTAACGTGCTTATTTCTTCGAATGTAAGTGGTATTTTCGATCTATATACTATTTGCACCAATAAAGCTTACACCGTTTTCGCTGCAGATTTCTTTACAAATCCTCGCCTGAAGACCAATCACGAAACGCTCCCACCAACATCATCACTAATCACTTCTTAGTGAATCGCCTTCATGCTTAGGCGCAAATAAACAAGCATGATTTGAATACTTTTTGCCCTCGACCCTTTCGCATATAGGTTGATATTGAGCCGAGTAATTAATACCAACTTTATAAAAATGGGCAAATTAAATCGACTCGGCAGCTTGGCAGATTGTCCATTAGTTGGTTGATTATCTGTGCTTTGAATTTAATACTGTTGATGCATATATTGATTACTTGGCGAACTGTATTCCAACCGCTTGGAATATAATAACTCTTTTCTGCAATTGCTACGGTTAAAATAGGCATTTGGTGCTTATTTACCTTATGGATTTCTTCAAACATCAAGGTTGTGAGTTTGAATTTTCCGGTGTAGAATTATTAGATGTTTTGTAGCTTCCGTCCAGATTAAATTTGTTTTTCTCGATTTCAGCATGTCTCTCGTTAGATATACTCCACCTGCCTTCAATTCACCTTTGGATTTTACGTTTGTGGTTAATATTTGTATGTAAGCAAATATTCTCCGAAGTTTTGTAAGAGACGAATATTTTGATATTAATTCATCGATCCAAGGACTGATAGCAAAGATGAATGTTTTACTATTCATTTCTTTATTTTAGCCAATTAGGACCTTGTCAACACAGGAAATGTTCTTTCGTTGGTAAACCACGGGAATAGATGATCTGTTGACAGTACAAAGTGGTCTGTCGTCTCATGTGAGTAGCCAGCTAAATCTATCAACGAAAATGTTTTTGTTATATTTTACCATGTTTCCTTTTTTATTAAACTGATTAGATCAGCTAATAAGGGAACAGCGCAAAGTTCTAACTGAGGAACGGAAATTCCTCTTAAGGGGGCTACTTTTGTTTGTGCTGGTGGTTGTTTTTGGTAAGAGTCGGCTGAACTAACTTTTTTATAACGCAAACGTTGAATAATCCTATACCAAACCTGGAATGTGGGCCAGAATCCAGTAATGCACGGCATAACAAATTTTTCCAAATGAATCTACATCAACAATTAAAGCGGTTGGTAATAAAGATTAACCAGGAAACATTTGTGAACGTTTCTCGTCCTAGTTTTAATGGTATTTGGTTGGCCTGAGGCAACAGCTTTAGTTTCATCACATTCTGCTTAATGTAATAGTGTTATGTCTCTGTTTACAGCTTTAACAATGGCGTTTCTATGTGCATCCGTCGACTTGGTGCATATTGCTTAAACATTTGAAGCATCGTTGATTGTTTTTGATTCAATCTCTGCGTTTTACGTTCATTTCATGAAACTTCTTGCAAACGAACAGCTAATGATCCTTTTAATTGCATAAAGGACAAGTACAGCTTTTCTCCAGTTATAATAAATGACTCTTATTGGATTTAGTAATCGGTTCCTTAATTGATGCTATGGTCTTTCCTAGAGTATCAATTCGTCTAGATAAAAATTCATTGAAAATGGAGGGTTATCCAAATCGGCCAGAGTCTCTGCTCATAAGGCTTTGGATTTGTCGTCTAACTTTTGCACCAGTAGGAAATTAGTCAATGACCCCGTGTTTCAGAATTTTCGCCAAGAGCTTTTAAACTTTCCATTTCGCAATATTCCTTTAAGGTACTGAAATTTTTATACCGGGTTCAGAGAAGTTGACTCATGCATTGTACTGGAAAATAAATCGCAGAAGGCTGCCATTCGGTGTGCTGGAAAATTATGATATATTTTGGGTATAGTTTCATCTCTTTTAACATGTGCGCGCAAATGCCACAGTGGTTAAAGCTTTGGCGTTTGGGTCGGGAGGTACCGGGTTCGAATCCCGATAGAGGCAGATTGCAAAAGGGGTTTTTCATCATCTGATTACGATCGGAGAAGTAAATGAACACAACTATGTCGAAGTGCACAACTCATGAATCGACCCATCTTCCATGCCAGTACTAGAGGCTGCCATGGATCTATATGTAATGTGCAGCTGGTTCTATGTAAATAGGATATATAGCCTCGATTTGGCAAGCAATGCGTAAGGTAGGACGTGAAAAGCGAACCGCGCGAAATAGTTGGGAGTGCTTCGGCCCCAGAACAGATTGGATGGATTAAATCATAAAAAAACATGTGTGCGAGATGCACTGTATGTTATTTCGGGTAAGACATTGTTATCCCAAACAACGAAACAGCGTGGCTTGTGTTTCCGTCACTTTCATTTTTATGTATGGTTATCTCTTTCACACGTTCTTCGTTCAGACAAAAAGTTAAAATTAATGATTTGAGATAGTTTGTGATAATATATGGATTATTAGTGTTTGCAATTATTGACTGTAACTATAGGGTTGAAACTGGATGTATGCCCCACTTACTAATAACTAGATCGTTTCATTTTGCCTGCCTGACGGCTTGTAATGTGACAACCTCGATAATTTTATCTGTACTAGGATATATTTCTATGACCTTGCTTGACAACCACTGATTCACCGCCTTGTTATCTTTCTTCCTAGCTTGCCTTGTTTAATTTAGCTAAAAGTACCTCATCATTTAGGTTTTGGTTGCAGCGATGTCAAGTACTCCAAATGCCACCGTTTCTAGAAATGCTGCGCCAATTAATTGTTGAACCATTTGTCTTCTCGTTAATTTTAATATTAGTGGTATGTCATTTTTTGGAACTTTTATGGCTGAGTGAACAATTAAAAAGTGAGATAGTGTAAGGACGTTCACGTTGCTGCAGCGTAAAGAACATATCGACCTGAAGTTCGATCGAAGACATTCTGCATTGTTTCACAAGAGGTGGTTGGTCGGAAAATTTGTTTGAATGAATGAACGAAGTATTAATCCGACCTTAGAATATTCAACACAACACGGGCCGCACTAGTGCCTATGTATGTATACGGCCATACCACGATATATGGACTTTGTAAGTATGCAGACCAATAAAACGTAAACACGAAAAAAAAGCTATGGCTATCGTTTTAGTGGCAGAAAAAAAAATTTCAATCAATTTTATATTTATAAATCAATTTTTTTGAATTTTTTTTATACAAAAATAACGAATTTTTTCTTACCTTAGGCGAATCAAGGTCAAAAAAATCGACTCGATTTTTTTCCATATCAAAACAGCATATCGCACATGATATGGAAAAGTGACACAACTCAAAAATTTATAAAAAAAATTCAGGAGAGCAAAAACAAAAAATACTAACTATGTACATTATTATTTAATACTAAAATTATAAAACGCAAAACGACCTTTCGCGCTCTATCATTTTCGGTGACGGAAAAACAAAAACATTTTTATTGCGGGATATGAAATCTAACATTGCGCATCTTTCTAGTGAATTAAACTCAAAATGTTAATTTTTTGAGTTCTGTCACTTTTCTATATCATGTGCGATATGACGTTTCTGTTCTTATTCTGTGATATAGCGGCGGACGGAGCTTGTGTTTCTTACCTAGCGATCAAACTAATATTCCAAACAATACAAAATTGTTCTTTTATGTTTATTTCAGGAAGCCCACCCAGTACGTCTAAAACAAATTCATGTGATCAACTGTTCTGCATTTTTGGATCGTGTAGTATCAATCATTAAACCATTCATCAAAAGTGAAGTATTTAAAATGGTAAGCGAACGAAATTCCAAAATGTACGTAAATTTGTGTATGTAAATTTTAATAAGCATATTATATTCTACAATCATTAGATTCGTTTTCATCAACCAAACTCTACAACTCTAGATGAATTTGTACCAAAGGACCTACTACCGAATGACTACGGTGGCAAAGTGGGCTACGTCAAAGATTTAAAACAGGAATGGCAAAAACGAGTGGAACAACATCGAGAATATTTAGTAAATCGGAATAATTGGCTCGTGACGAGCGATAAGAATAATAATTCAAATAATGATGAACCGATTGTAAATTCGTTTAGTAAATTAGAAATAGATTAGATGAATAGTATTTTTGTGATTTCTTGTAAATAGGTTTTAGGTCAAAGGGTATTTTAAGGAAAATTAAAATAAGTTTTACACTGTAATAAAAAATGATTTTATTAAATCAAATGGCGTATATGTAATAATTCTTTAGATTATTGTCAAGGAAACAGTTGAATATCATTTCAACCAATTATGATACCTTGATTGGAACTTTGGTAATAACACTTTTAACTTCCGTATAATTTTGTAGAGCGTATTCACTATTTTCTCGACCATGACCTGACATTTTGTATCCACCAAATGGTACTTGAGAACCAAATGCATTATACGTGTTTACCCAAACTGTACCAGCCCGGAGACCTTGAATGATGTAATTAGCCTTATCAATATCTTTGGTGAAAACGGCGGCAGCCAAACCATATTCCGAATTGTTAGCACGTTCAATAACCTCATCTAAATTCTTAAAACGAATTAATTGTTGAACTGGGCCGAAAATTTCCTCGCGCGCAATTCGCATATTATCCGTTACATCTGCGAATACGGTTGGTTGAATAAAATATCCAGGAGAATCTTTAATAGCAGCACCCCCAGCGACCAATTTAGCACCCTCCTTTTTGCCTGAATCGATTAACTCCAATATTTTATTATACTGATCGGTATCAATTTGTGGCCCTTGTTCTGTTTCTAAATTGAATGGGTTACCAACGGTACGTTTTTTAGCACGTTCAGCACTTCGCTCGACGAATTCATCATAAATCTTATCTTCAACAAATGTTCGTGAACCAGCACAGCAGCATTGTCCCATATTAAAAAATAAACCGAAATGAGATGTTTCAACAGCGTAATCCATGTCGCTATCACCCAAAATAATATTTGGGCTTTTTCCACCTAATTCAAGTGTGATTCGTTTTAAGTTGCTGCTACCAGCTCCTTGTGCAATTAATTTCCCTACTTCGGTTGAACCTGTAAATGCGACTTTATCAACATCATGATGATGAACTAGGGCGGCACCAGCTGCACCAAATCCAGGTACTACATTAATAACTCCTTCTGGGAAGCCTGCCTCTTTACATAGCTGAGCTACATACAAAGCTGTTAAACTAGTTTGCTCGGCTGGCTTAAGTATAATTGTGTTTCCTGTAGCAAGAGCTGGACCTAATTTCCAGGCCATCATTAAAAGCGGGAAGTTCCAAGGAATAATTTGCCCACAAACTCCAACGGGTTCGTGTCGTGTGTAGGCAAAATAACTACCATCCATGGGGATAACTTTACCATGATTTTTGTCCGCCCATCCAGCAAAGTAGCGCAAATTTTTTACGGTTAATGGAACATCAGCATTGTAGGAAATAGCATATGGTTTACCGTTATCTAGGGTTTCCAAACTCTAAAAATAACAAAAAAAAAGTGCAATTTACGAAATGTAATCAAAGCTATAGTTATCGGAATGTTCAAAATATACAAAATCACACAAAGCGGCTTTGTAAATTTTAAACCAATATTTCTCACAAATCGATTCACGCAACGGAATTTAAAATTATCATCAAGTAATCAAAGCTAAAATGTGTTGAAAATATTTTAGAGGGTCGATTATTTAACCATTTCGAGTTTCGAAGTACGACAAATGAAATCAGAATGTTTTCTTAGTTTTTATAGCAAATATGAGAAATAATTTTATATCGAAGTTCGTAACTCCAACTCGTAATGCTTAAACAATTCGCCCGAGTTTCATTTTTTCACGAATCACGGATTTACCGCCTGGTTCAATGCGTGTTATAAAAAGAGACAAATAGAAATTGAATTACAATTGAATTACAAAAAATAATCATCTAACGACCGATCATTAGGTATTGCTCTCAAAATTGTATTTATTAATCAATTCATTGGTATATTTGAAAATATTTTTTCCATTAATATTTTCGGGTTGTATTTTATGATCCCGATCTAGCATTTATTTACTTACGGCTAGATAAGTGCTATCACGTTCAATTAAATCAGCAAGTCTTCCGATTAGTGTGCCACGTTCTGATGCATCCATGCGTCGCCATGGTGATCCAAATCTACAATATACAATTATTGTTATTACAACAAACTATTTTGACTGCTGATAGCAGACTATTTTGTGTTATCAATATATATTTTTTTCAATTTATGTAAACAATAATAAATAAAATATTTCAATAGAAGCGTGTTCATAATATTATCATCATGATACTATTGAAATACCTATATACATCGATGCAATAAATTTTCCTCAACACGCTTAAGTTACTAGACAGTTATTAATATCAATAATGATAATAGGCACTTGTAACAAAATGAGGATTTAATTAAATTACAAATGATTTATAATTGTTTGCATGTATTTGGATTGTATAAATAGGTTTAAAAATTACCGATTATATCGAATGAATTACATAGGTATTTCCCGTGACGCTGGAGTTATGGAATAACCGCACGGGTACGATACCCCACGGGTACGAGAGCCTATACAGAGAACGGTGATTTGAATCGGAGATTATAATTAGTTGGTATAATTAGACAGCAAAAGATATCACAATCGTTACCAATATACCAATGCATAATAAATTATTGATAATGATTAGATATACTCAGGAGGACAAAGGCCGGAAGAAATATTAAAATTTTTGTTACGAATTTTGGGTAAATCACTTATGTTAGCACTTGATGATAAAAAAAATTTATATAGAACCTCAAAGACATTAAAACATTAATATTTGATGCTTTCAAATTATTTATACATTTCGATAGTTTTTATTATAATTTCCAAATTTATTATTTTATTTTATTTCTATCATTTAACAATTTTAAATATAATTTTGAAAACTTGTAAAATCTTTAGTTTGAAACATAAAATTTGCGATTTCGTAAGTCGTGTGCTATTGAATATATTGATAATGAAAAGTGCAAAACCAAATCGAGATCGTTGAATGTTTTGTTGCGGGAACTTAATCTATCTAACAGATGGCTAAGGAGGAGCAAAAGTAATAGTTGGAGAGATTTTGGCCAAAATATTGACAAGCTCTCTCTTTAATATTATAGTCCACTGGGATCAGTCAAGAAACCGAATGGTGGACCACTACCCCGAAAGAAGAGACTCCGTTGGCTCTGCTAAATTATAAATTTTTCGGATCTTACAACATGTGCATAGTTACATGTGCACATACTTCAAGGCATAGAATTAGTAGGGCTGTACAGGGCCAACTATAGCTTGAAATACATTCCAAGATACCGGAGAGATATAAAATACAATATAAGACACACTAATTTATATCAAAAAATCTCACCAACATGGGGTAAACCTTAGTAGAGCAACACTATAGTAAGAAAAATGAAATTTTCGACACCCACAAAAATTTGAAATTATTTTCCGTTAAAATCCGATTAGTGTGACTTTTTCAGATTTTCCATTGAAAATATTGTACAAAGGGTACAACAAGTTGCACATAGTAAAATAGGGCAACACGTTATTGCCCTATTTTACTATGTATCCCAAATCTCGCTTATAGTTTCGATATAACCGAAAGTGATAAAGCACTCCCCGAATGACATTGAGAATACACTGGGTCATTATTTCAGATCCAACACACTCCAACGATACTCATTGAATCCCGGTTAACAATATTGCATCTGTCTGGAAAATCAACAGAGACAACTTTACACGAGCTGACAACAGAAATCGACGATACACTACGATACACTGCGCTGCACCCATATACTAATTAAACAATTAAATTTTCCGAGCTTTTGGCAATTACGACATCATCAGGGTTTGTTGGTTTTTTTGTTAATTTAAAAATACATTAATTGAATGTTAAAAAATTTCATTTACAAATCAACTACTGTGCGTTCTCGAGTGAGTCAGTCAGTGACATAGTTCAGTTTAAGTAGTTCTAATAAACACAATGACATTTAACAATAATAACGTGAACAGTACTTGTATTCAATTGAAACATAAAAACAATTTAAGTAACCCGCGACACTTTGCTACGAATTTTTTTTGGTCACCCTGTGCGTTCCTGCAGTTCACTTTTCATAGATTTTACAAGTTTATTGGTAGAAATACTCGTAAGATTGTTCCATTCAATCATAATTGCATCCCTTAACTGACCTTTCGATTCAATTTTGTGAGTTCTAATGCGCCGCTCAATTTCATCCCATATAGGTGCTCAATTGGATTGAGGTCTGGAGACTGTGGGGGATGTGGCAATACTGTCTTGGCATTGTATAATAAATATTCCCTCACTAGAAATGAGGAATGTTTGGGATCATTATTGTTTTGGAACACAAAATCGTTTCCCAATCTCATTTTGTCAGCGCTTTTCTTCATATTTTGTTTCAAGATATTCAGATATCCAAACCTAATGTATAATAATTATTTAAAAATAGTAAAACATAGCATAAATATGTTAATAAATTACTTATTCATTGTTGATTCCATGAAAACTAGCTATCCTACTCCTGAAGCAGTCATACAACCCCACACCATCACGTTGCCACCACAAAACTTAACTGTTTTTTGTATATTATTGTCTTTAACTCTTGATTTGGCTTCCCCCAAAACTTGATGCGATCGTTCAACCCATGAATATTGAATTTACCTCTCGTCAAAGAACAAAACTTGGATCTAAAACTCGTCTGATTTTCCAATATATTCTTTAGCATAAGTTAAACGCCTTACCCTATTAATTTTGAAAATCATTGGTTTGCGGCGCGCCATGCGTCCATTGTATCCGGCTCTTATGAAAATGTTTCTGACTGTCTGAATACTACAAGTTTTTCCTATTTCCATTTCAATCTTACCTATTATGCAGGGTGCACTTAGCATAGGATTTTTTTATTTTCTTCTCTTTTATTCACTTCTAGGCTTATTTTCAATAATGATCTCACTTTTATATTTAGAAATAATATAATGAACTGTTGAATATTTTTTTTTACAATTTTTACGATATTTCTGATGGATTTCCCTTCTTGAAAATAATTAATTATTATATTTTTAGATCTCTTGATAACTCCAATCCACGTGCCATTTTATATTAATAAATGAGTTGATGTTAATGCAAACACTCTGTAGAACAACAGAATGCTTAAAACAATAACTTGCAATGTAATAAACAACTGAACTGTAATGCAAAGCCAATGTGATCGAATACATTTTTGGTGCGTATTTAGTGATTTTCAAAGTAAAAACCTGTTTTCTTTCTGTTGTGGTGTAAATATTTTTAATCTTTTTATGCCATTTGATAGTGCATACCTTACCGCTAAAAATGTGAGTTGCATTTTATTTGTTTACAGTCATATTAAATTATAACTAATAAAACATTATTGATTTAAGATAGTGATCGAAAACGTTTTTGACTTCTCACCAAATGCTAATTATGAACTTTAAACGGTTTCTTTTCAGCTTCATGAATTTTTCAATCTTTCTTTTTGCTTGTTTTGTAGATAAATATCTACAAATATTGGCGACAGTAAATAAAGCATTAACTTTGGCCCATAGAACAAATAAACCCAATATGTCAGAAACTGTTACCAACCGAATGGAACATTGGTTAAAGCTTTGGCGTTTGGATCGGGAGATACCTGGTTCGAATCCCGAAAGGGGCAGGATGCAAAGTGAAATTTCATCAACAGATTACAATCTTTGGTGAAATGTAACACATCTATGACTCCCGTCGACCCACGTCGGTGTGCAAGACCCATGGGCCGACCCATCTTTCATGCTGGCATGGAGCTTGCAATGTGCATATGGTCCTAAATCGGCCCTATAGCCGTATACGTCCTAAAGTTGGCCGGGAGGCGTAAAGTAAGGACGTAAGAAGCATAACTATACGGAAGAGCAGTATGAGCCTTGTGTCAAAACAGATCGCATAGTTATCAGAATCTGTTGTACCCAATTTAACAAACAAACATGTTCCTACAACACAATGTGTAGTTCTTACAACACAATGTGACACATGATGAGTACAACATCCTCAAAGTCTGTTATTTAAATATGCGAGAGTCCTTGCAATATTATTCCTTCGATATAAATATTCATCTACGATATTCAAAATTTATTTAACAAAATTTAGTGTAATTGTTAGAACCCAATTTAATTTTTTGCGGCTAAAGATTTTTGTATCTCTCAGGGGTCTGGGAGATTCACGTGTAGCGCGTGTAGCTTCCGTCTACGGCAACGATGTTAAGCCTTATATTCTACCAATATGGTGTTAGGTAAGTATAAACAGTTCATTTTCTTAAAATGTACATATTGATTTTTTCAAAATTTTATTTATGTTCCTATTGATTGGAGACGTGATTTTAGATAATTTTTTTTGTGTGAAATCACAACTATTAAAATCTGCCGATGTACTAATCATTTTTTGTATGGAATCACAGGTTGTTCCGATAGGTAGTGTTTTCTGTACGTTACCAATATTCCATAGAAATTAAAAACTGCGCTTAAACATAAATGCAAATTTTTAACATTTGTTGGTGAAAACCAAAATGTGTACCACGCAAAAATTGGTTGACATTGACATGGCCATGTCTCAGACATGCCCTCAATCAAGGTTCAAGGAATGATATTAATTCTAGTTTATTGAAATAAATTCCATTCGAAATATTGTTATCACCCACAATATAGAAATACATTACAAATCCCAGTTGTTATCTCCGCTATTTCATGACTGCTACTTAGATAAGAAAATATTAAATTATTGATAACTGCCGGCTCTAAAAGAAACAGGTAAATTGAACAAAATATAATTTGGAATTATTCACTAGCTGCTAGAAAATCAGAATATTCATTCATAGTTTATCCTAAAACATACAAACGTATGTAACAAATTTTCAGAAATGATTTCTGGTACCTTGCATATACAAAACGTACTCACATATTTTGAAATGATTGTTGATCGTTTATTTGAGATTTTCAAGTTCAACGTTTATGAGCTCTAGAATCTACATTAGTATGTACAGATAAAAGAAACCAAATAATCATCGCGGCTAGATTATAAGCCGGACTTATCTTTTCCAATCTTTAACAAAAGTATACTGAATATACAATAGGTAAAAGATAAGAAATTTCTACTCAGCTTTGTACAGTGCATAATAGGTCCATAATTATTATCATTCATTCATAGAATAACAACTTGAGCGAACAGTTTTGTTTGGAACAATGCTACGTACATACAAATTGTTTTTCAAGGTAACGCTCCATTTGGCGTAATCGTTAAAATAATTAGCATATGTCTGTTGTAATCTGCATATTTATAAAAATTTATAATTTATAGGTAATACAAAAAAAAAATTAAAACACTACATTAATTTAGCAGTAAAAAAACTTACTTAAAAGCTGTTTTTGCAGCTTGTACAGCCACATCAATATCTGCCTTATCTCCTTCTTGTATGTTCGCAATTACTTTTTCGGTCGTTGGATCAATCGACTTGAATGTTTTACCACTTTTGCTTTTATGCCATTCATTGTTTATAAAAATCTTTTCATTTTATTATTTTGTTGATAAACACATAAAAATGAGATAAAAATATAACAAAAATAGGTATTGATTACATAAGAAAGCGAAATAAAAATAATGTAACAAAAAAAAGGTCTATGTCAAGGTTAGTATAATGATAATTGATAACACTATTAAATTTTTTATTCGTACTAATTAATTTATTAATATTCTTAAAACTTACCCCCGTATACAGAATATCTGGCGTGGTTTGGGGTGCCGGCATCGAAGCATAACCGGCTTTTGGTAATTTTGTCAAGCAATTAATTGCGCGCAACATTTTCACTCATTGAATTCTATCGCTAGACTGAATTTGAAATGAAATTCGACGAATAAATTTTTGCTGTCGTAAAATAGTAATAAAAAACACAAATATAATTTCTGATTCTGATGGTTTATTTTCATAAACGACTACAGATGTGTTGAAAATAAAGATTAGAGTACATAAAAATGTACATATATAAACAATACTCATACATTTGTTTGCTATGTTTGATAAAAGAAAATTTCGTGAATACTGCATACTTGTATTTAACTATCAAGATAGTAACTGTACAAGCATAAGAGAATACGCCTCAAATCTTGAATAGGTTCAATAACATTTTGAATTATCACTTGCATTTCTGGCTGCATACGAAACGTACATTTTTTTCTGATGTTGTATACCTTCACAAACATGTTTTTTAAATTTTCTAATTATTTGTTAAATATGTATTGTATGTAAAAGTAATATGTATAAGCGTTTTACTTTTCTTATCAATTTTATCTTTATTTGAGTTCTTGTGAAAGATGTGTGTCGTAAAATTAGCTATCGTTTATCGTATAATTACTGTCGTGATACTTTCTCAAATTAATTTATAACATTAGTACATCTATTGTTTACAAGATGGTAGTCTAATTTGCTACTTTATCAGCCTGGAGTACGTTCACGAGAGTTACATTGTTACAATAATAGGCGTTTTCGGAAATATCCCATGGTAACTTTTGAGTAATTTTAATTTTTTTAATGTTGGTAACAAAAGTTACCCAAGTTACCCTGGCTATACAAAAAGTAAGTTTACATTCCGCGTGGTTATATTTATATTCAGCAAAAATCAATTACGTATTTTAATAAATATGTACATTTTTGTTGTACTTTTTATAATAGTTTATTCTTTGAAAGTTTGTACTTTAATTTTTCTGATACTCCTAATCTAATACAAATTGACAGAACGGCAGAAATAAAAAACAACTCAAAGTAAATTACCCTAAAGTTACTCTACATGTTCGGAAATATATTTGATAACTTTATGTCAGCAAGTTACCCAAAAGTTACCATGGGATATTTCCGAAAACGCCTAATGACAGCTCAAAATCGTCCATGAAACAACATTGTAACAATGACCACGTGCGTTTTTCGTTCACGAACTCTACATTGTTGCAAATGTCATTGTGAACCCTACTCGAGACTGTCTCTACAAATGTCATTTTTAATGGTGTATGTATCATGATTGTACTATCAACAACCATTATAACATATTATGTAGTTTTGAAAAATAATTTAGAGAACAAAATTCAATTTTTAATATATTTATTTTAAAAAAAATTGTGTTTTATGGATACGGTGATTATTTTGATGCTCCATAATATTATGTTACTCTTTATGTTATGAAGAAATTAAGAGGTCAACTTTTTATTGTTTTCATTTGTTTTGACACTTGAGACAATCTCAATGTTAACTACTACGTCATTTCTATCTACAATGACAGTTGTTACAATAGTTAATGTAAATCTCGTGAATGCAATCCTGGGGCGGTATGTTGTACCATCACTTCGAATCGAAATTCGAAAAAAGTCGAATGGCGGTATGTTGTATCATTTTCGAAAAGCATAAAAGAGACATCTTTCACTTTTTCGATTCGACTTTTTTCGAATTCGATTCGAAGTGATGGTATAACATACCGCCCCTGGGGCAGTATGTTGTACCGTCACTTCGAATCGAAATTCGAAAAAAGTCGAATGGCGGTATGTAGTATCATTTTCGAAAAGCAATACTTTCACTTTTTCGATTCGACTTTTTTCGAATTCGCCCCTGGGGCGGTATCTTGTACCATCACTTCGAATCGAAAAAAGTCGAATTCGAAAAAAGTCGAATCGAAAAAGTGAACGTTGTATCTTTTTTGCTTTTCGAAAATGATACAACAATAACGCCATTCGACTTTTTTCGAATTTCGATTCGAAGTGATGATACAACATACCGCCCCTGATAAAGTGACCAGTGGCCTTATTCTGGTTTTCCCTGGGAATAGGGAATTGGGAATTAGTGACGTTTTTCGAGCAGTTGGAAATTTATTATTCTCCAAAGTGTATTCTGGCGTTTGGGAATTTTTCCCCCATTATTTTTTTAGGGAATTGTAATTCGTACCTTTTTCAATTTTCAAAACATTATTTTTGCTAAAAAATATATATTTAAAAATAAATTAAACTTGTAATAAAGCCGCAATACGTGTTTTAGGTTATAAATATTTACATACGAAAAAATTCACAAAAAATTTATTATTCCCTGTTGGCCAGAATACACATTTGGGAACGAGAAATATATATTTGGGAATTAGTACAATTTGTAATTACAGCAAAATATTTTCCCAATTCCCCGGGAACACCAGAATAGGGCCACAGATGTAAAAAAATAAATACTAAGAAAACCCACCTTAAAACTTTTTCTACCAAAAAAGGCTTTATTTAAGTTCAAACCACAAATGTGTGAGTAAAAAAACATAGTATGTAATGGCGTTTTTGATAAAAAATTATGCTTGAAGTACAACCAACACAATTCTGTGTATAGTTATAGTGTTTTTTCGGACGAAAATAAGTTTTAAAGGAATACACAAATGTGTAAGTTGGTTCAAACCACATACAAAAACAAATTTTTGACTTGATTCTTTTGTCTTCCCCACACAATTGTGTGGGCAGGCAGAAACAGGGTTAAGCGACCTATTTTACCCTTTCTAACTACTGATATTTTAGACTGTTGACGGACTCTAATTATACCAAAATATGAATTACACCCTTTAAAGGGTTATAAAGGTGTATGAGGCTCAAGTTAATCATGTGGAGTTTCACTCGTTAATCTGAGTGGGTCCCTAAAACAAAATTGGCTTGTCTCGATGGAACTCAGAGCGAAAATTTTCGTATGATAAATAGTATTTTCTTCACTTTTTCAATTTGTATTTATAACTCTTCCCGGCCCGTATACACAATTGTGTATGTAAATTTCGATTACGACAAACGAATATGTCAAACATAGAATTATGTGTAAATTGAACACCAGCATTCACATTTGTGCATATCACTTAATTTTGAATTCGCCCAAAAAATAACCCTATAACTATAATAATATTAAAATAATTAATATGTTATCAAAAACAAATAATTAATATGTTGTCAAACTATTGTGCTTTTGTCAAAAAGAATTCCGATTTAACTAAGATCCATTAAATCCTAAGATCCATAATTTAACTAAGATCCATTAAATGTTATTAGTAGACTCGTTCACGATCTAGTTCAAGGTAATACAGGATTCCCGAAAAGTCCAACATCTTTGTAGAAGCGTCTTTGTAGAACTATATATAGTTTTCGTGACCATAATTATTCTTGGATCTTTTAAAATGCATCAAGGATGTGACTTGACTCCATGATCTAATATAAATTAGGCTTGTTTTTAGAACACAAAATATTTGAGCCGTTTATTTTGAAAGTGGCATAAGTGGCATTTTTTTAAATCGAGATATTTAAGAGTTTGTGTTTTAACATATTTAAAAATATTGATGCCAACTTTCGAGAAGATTTAATTGTATTTGTTATCGCAGGATACTTATGTTTTTCTCAGTAAAAATAATTTCGTATAGTCATTGGAAAATCACAATTTTTCATTACGGAAAGTGATTTATGCAACTTTCAAAATAAATAGTTTAGAAAAACTACTGACTTATATTAATTTTGTCCGATGTGTTTTACTGAAGTAATGTTTTGAAAGGACAGTGAGGTAAGAAAAATGATGAATAAAGTAAGTAAATATCATTGTCGTATCCTGAATTGGGTGCCTTGTACGCGTTATAATCACGTGCTTGAGCACGTATAGCACTATGGCAGAAAAGACTTCTTTCTTATTCAATGTTTAATAAATAAAATGTTTCCATATAATAATTTTTTGACGATAATTGATTCCAAAATATCATTATTTTTGGTAAACTTCGAGGTAACCTAAATTTCCTCCGATTTCAGGAAATATTAAAAATTTATTACAAAAAAAAAGATTATCCCATACAATTTTTTTCGATTTGTAAATTTTTTTTATTGTACTTACCCACACTATCTCAGTTATAACGAATATGGATTTTTTATGTTGGTATTGATAAAATATTAATTATATGTATTGATAAAACATTACTTCCACTAATCCTCGCAATTAATTTCCTGAGTAAACAGTGACTTATACCACTTTCAAAATAAACGGCTCATTTGTTGTTTCTTTGGCCTCTGAAATAAAGGACATTAGATAAATTTTAGTTTTATTACCCATTTGATCACACCCATGAAATAATTTTACGCAATGGTCTTCCAATTTCGACATCTTATTATACGTATGGGTCTTACGTAGGAGCAATTACTGTGATAGCGGCCGCTAGTTATGGCAGACTCTATAGTGAGCCACTAACCAGCTACCACTTGCATAATCCAATTTTTATAAATATGTACACTAACCAGAAATACCGTAGTACCTTCAAACATTGTTTACCTAGAGTCTACACACTATGCAAATTCACTGATTTTTTCTATCATGGTATTAACATATATTAAATAGCTTATATATAGGACATACGCGTTCTATTTTTCTCTTATCCTATTTCATTTCCGTAATTACATTTTCTGACACAGGTATCACTTTGGTCGTTTCTTTCGAACTTTTTCGAAAAGTTGCCGTTGTTTATTTACTTTTTTGTTTTGAGAACTAAGCTACACAGTTGAAACAGTTAAATTTATTTTTACTTTTTCACCAGCTGTGATGATTTTCGAGTTTTTTGTGAACTTGTACTAAAACAGCTAACGTCACTCTTGTCTTATAGAAAAAAAAATTGGAATATGATTTTACAAGGCAGTGTCCTATATTGATACTATTTAATATTTGGTATTAATGTATGTGTGAGTATTTTATATAAATTTTGATACTATCAACAAATCATCAGAAGACATAACGACGATACTTTTAGCGAACAACACAAGCGACATTTTGGAAATTTTACAGGAAAAGGTAAAAACGTTTTAAATTAAAAATTTTAATAGAAACGTTTGGTTAATATTTTTGTTGCATTACTTTGTATTACACAAACATAAATTTATAATTTTTTTTTATTTTCGTCCTTTTATTAATTAGTTATAGGACAAAAACTACATTTTGGTCGCTTGCGCGTTTTGGTTTACTAATTTGTCGCTTATGCTAAGGCGCTTGTGTCAATTAAATTTTATAAATTGTCACTTGAGCGCAGTTGAGTTTAAAGGATTTAAATAAAAACACAATTTTGTCGTTTATGCATTTTTCATATATTAATTATTTCAATTTAATACTGATTCGTTTTTAAAAAAATCTGGCTTTAAGATTGCATTTCTTAAAAATATGTATATGTAGATAAAAACATAACCAATTAATTAAAATTCCAACAGAATATAACAATAAAAATAAATAAATAATCTAAAAGGAATTCATTTCCATAACTATTTTTAATAATGCACGTTTCATATTATGTATATTAACATTGTTAACTGTATCACAGACATATCAGTCTTCATTTCTTCAGTTATGTCTCATATTCTAATTCTTACGGTTTCATCCGTTTCATTTAATTTATCTTGAATAGACATATTGGTTTGCAAAAGTTTGTAATCATCGTGGTACATCTCAGGAATGATATTTTTAGAGCACATTCGGCTCAAATCGCAATATTTATTTGTATTAATAGATAATTGGAATTATACACAATCCGAGGAAGTTCTGGTTTGTACGTCATATCTACCTGTAAATTAGGTTCCGTGTAAGTATCCAAAAATATTTTCGATTTTGTTATTCTAATTTTTTTAATCGACTTCAATTTGATTTCCTTATAGGGTTTGTGAACACTTTTAATTTTACAATTTTTAGCGACTATTGACATCCAATCATAAAAATCGGTGAATTTCATATTATGAACTTCGTATGGTTTTGGGTTGATTCTTGAATTTCTGATCAACGTTGGATATTCTGTGTAGGACCAAACAGTTTTGTTTTTTAAGTGATTTTCAATTACTCCATGCATTGAATTCACAGGCATATAAGTGTGACCGGTTATAAGAAACGTTACTGTTATTTCATTAACGTATTTAGCCATTGATAAAAAATGTTTTATCATAGCAATAGTATACCGATTCTTGTTCTGGCCAACACAATTATCGCAGTAAAAAGAGATTTTTTTTGTTGTTTGGCGGTTATCTACCATATTTAAAATTTTCCATATATTGCTGCATATTTCGTTGGCTCCTTGTTTTCCCTGATTTTCTCCCCATAAGTAGCAGTTACCATTTCTCGTGACCGATTCATATATGGTAAAATTATAAACTGCAAACTTTCGATAATATCCTAATAGCATACTATTTCCCTTTGGAACATTTAGTACTTTTTGCAAGTTAAATGAAGCTACTAAAAGAGACGAATCTATTTTGGCATCGGCTTGTTCTTTTAAAAAGTCCACTTTTAATTCATCCTTTAGTTTAATGTGGATGGCGTATTCGGTTTCCTGCGCAGCAGTTTTATTAGTGATATTTTTATAGCGTTCACACTTCTCGCATTTATCTTTTTTCGGATTGTGAATTGAAAGGTTATATTTTTTTAAAAAAATAATACCAAACTGATCGTATTTTATAAAATAATATTCTTCTTCAATTTGTTTGTTTTTGTAAATTCTATATAAATTGGCTAACGTGCCAATATCGGAAGGCAAATATTTTCTAGTGGAAGAAGATCGACAATAATGCGAGGAAACAGCTGGCAAACTTGAAATGAATTCATCTAAACGAATTTGATCGGTTTGCGTAATACTCCGGTATTTTCTTGCTTTCGTTGGATTATTCAAAATACGATCAACGCCCTTAAATTGTTAAAAATTGTTTGCACACATTTTTTGTTATCTTATCCATTGGACACGTTATACTATACACATGTGAACATTTACGAATTGTTGAAGAATCAGTTCGTCTTCGTTTTACATATGTTTTTTCGATGCAACTATTTAGGTATTTATCCTTGTCTTCTTGTGTGGGTATTTTCCAATAGCCGTAGAATAGTTGTTGTCTAATTTCACTGGATATGCTGGTACAATCATTAAAGCAACTCGCCCGATTTTCACATGGATTAGATTTAACTTTTTTTTTGGTACAAGAACCCCATTTTTTTCAAATATTCGGCGCCTGATTTACGTTTAAATGAGTTCGAATTTTTTAATCTTTTTGTTTTCTTACGAAATTTTTCAATTTGTACTGACTCACTTTCCACTTCATTTTCAAATAAAGTGTCTGTATTGTCATCCAAAGTGCTTGACACATTCTCCTTATTCTCCGGTAGAGTAGTTATATTCTCAAATGTATATTGTTCTATATTTGTATTGCAGTTTTGATCCTCCTGTGTTTCTATTATTTCTTCTTGGTGCTCGTAGTCGTATATTATAACATTCTCTTGCAAGCCGTCATTGCAGAGATCAAACTCTAATTGATCGTCGATTTCAATATTACTAGCTTCGATATTATTTGGAATTGGAAAACAAATAATATTTTCGTTAATCAAATCTTGGTTATTTGTTGTCACTGTCGTTGTTTCCCCATTCTGTGCCTTTTCAAATATTGAAATTGGAACATCCTGCGTTTGGTCACATAATCGCGTTGAAGTCGCTGGTTTGTTACTGATGGTTTCAGAATGATTTTGTGCTAAGGCCAGTGCAACAAATAATTTACCTCTCGAGTTCATTTTACTGTACCTATTGTAAAAAAATAACGTTTATATGAAAATCGCAAATATCACAAACGCCACATTTCACATAAATAATTTCTTAAAAATACTACAAAAATAATTAATAGAAAAACAATTGAATTGTACAATCTTGAAATATTTCGTGTTTAGTAATCACTTACAAAATCGTAATATTTCAAATTTGTTGATAAATTGATTAAAACTATAATAAAAATACGCCAAAATCATTATGGAATTAATGTCGGTTGTGCACAAACGACCATATTTTCTGGCAAAATTAAATTAATACTTCTGTTTATTTCGAATTACTTTAAATGATTTTTTACATTTAATTAAGAAACCACAATTTCACAATCATTCTTAATCAATTTAACTTACCGTGCATCCAAAATTAATTATGATATTGTGACAGCAATAAAAACACTTCCACTTCACAAGTTACTACCAACTTCAGTCGCTTAACTCAAAGTAAAATAGTGATTTATGTCGCTTAGACCTTTTGTTGGATTATTTTTACGCAAAATAGCGGTTTTTGTAAAAAAAACACGGTAAAAAAACAGAAATTGGTGTAAACAGTCGTATAGAGTAAAATCAGCGCTTTCCAATGATCAGAAATTTAAAAAATTGGCGCTTGTGCTGTTTGATAAAAGTATCGTCGATAAGTACATTTCAGAGTGAAGGCATAAGTACATTTTTGTTATATTTATTTAACTCAATTTATATTCTGTGTTATTATAACGAAATTTGCGATTTTCGTACGTATTAATTGTCTTTAATATCCCTTTTCCTGCCCGCGATTACAATTGTGTATGTAAAAATCGTATACGAAAGAGAATCATGTCAACAATTTATTTTTGTATGGATTTTGGACCAACATACACATTTGTGCATTCCACGTAAATCGTTTTCGCCCAAATAGCTCAATAACTATTATACATAATAATAAAATAATTAATTTACAACCTGTTATTATTTACATATACATTTGTGTATGGTGGGTCAATTTTTTTTGGCCTGACAAGGGATATATGTACTAATTTTTCAATAGTTAATGTCTCTCAATTATATTTGTTTTTTTCATGAATTGACACACGAATTTAACACAAACTAATGTATTCACTCTTTAAATTAAATTTATAATACTTTTTACACTATTTGCCGTAGGCACTTGGCAAAACACACTTACACTTAATAAACACTTGTTTTTCTATTTCGCAAAAAATTATATTTTTGAATATTTTAATTAAAAAATTTGTTCAAAAAGTTTGAAAAATCACTCGATCGATTTCGACTTGTTAGGAAATCATTAGGAGAATCTACTGATTTGTAAAAATAAAAATTTAGTTATATAGGAAAAAGAAATAAAAGAAGGAGAGACAATAAATAGGCAATAAAAATTAATCTATTGATCGTCCCAAACATTTGTTGTTTATACGGAAAAATTACTAATATTAAAGGGGGCGATAGCAGGTAAGCGATTAGTCATCGGCTGAGTAACATTCAAGGTATATTGAAGTATATTTAATTACCCGACGTATTAGTCATATTATTAAGAGCGTGAGAACGAATTTCTCTCTATTCGTTGAGAATATTTTGGTTTAGAAATATGAATCAAAAGCCTGCTTTTAGGTTGTGTGTGTAACATGTCTAAATAGTTTAAGCTAGCTATATGGTTTTCTAAAGTTAAATGATTTTGGAAAGTTGATTGATTGCAACCAGATAAATGTTCTTTAGCTCTAACTCCAAAGTTGCATCCAGTCTGTCCAATATGTATAGGAGAAACTGCAATCATTGTAATTAATCCTATAAACACCAGACTTGGCAAAATAAACTCTATAGGTTTATTGTTAGAAACCATTTTCTGTATTGTGTTATTATTATAAAAAGCAAAACTAATATTGGTGTAATCGGACACGATGTTTCTAATCCGTTCGCTCGTTTTTCCTATATACTCTAAGCGACGCAAATAGAGATTTACGCTTTAGCTTTTTATGATGTGATTCGAACCCGGTACATCCCGATCCAAACGCCAAAGCTTTAACATCTGTGCCATTTAGTCGATATGTTATTTTTTTAAACGTTATTTTTTATTATCGACAAAATGTTTGTAAAATAAAAATCAGCAATTCCCTGAGAAAAAACATTGTAATCAAACAAAAAGAAAATACCGACCAAATGGCACAGTGGTTAAAGCTTTGGCATTTGGATCGGGAGGTACCGGGTTCGAATTTCGATAGGGGCAGGATGCAAAAGTGAAATTTCATAACCGATTACGATCGGGGATGAAATGTAACACATCTATGACCCCCTATCGGAGTGCAAAACTCATGGGCCGATCCATCTTCCATGTCAGTATAGGCTGGCATGGAGCTTGCAATGTGCAGATGGTTTTAAATCGGCCATATAGCCGTACGTCTTCGATTTGGCAGCTGATGCGTAAAGTAAGACGGAAGAAATAAACCGCGAAAGAGCAGGGAGCGCTTCGGCCCCAAAACAGATGGCATAGATAAAAACAAAAAAAAAACAAAAAAAAAAAACAAAAAAAACCTAAAAGAATATACATTAAGGAGACCATATTTTCGAAAGTTCCAATATCTAACGAGACACCTCCTAGAAATGTGAGGTTATGCTAAAAACTTAAGCAGAAAAAAAATTGGGTCGATCCAAGGTGGTTTAGAGGTCGCGATTTGAGCGCGAAGTTCGATAAAAACGGTATTTTTTCAATTTTTCACTTTCAAACGAATACAAAACATCAAAAAGATCGAAAGTCGGTTAATAGCGAAATTATTACCAAATTTCCAAATTACCAAAAAACAAGATAAATTATTATTTTTTTTTTTTATTATACATGAGGATGTTTTGTTAAATGTTGGAAACTTTTATGTGTAGTCCTTTACGACTTGTAGTAAAAATATTGCATGTCATCTTCATTTCTTGTTAATTTCTTATTATAATCTTTTATTAACTTAACACCACGTTCTGCGATATCATTTACGACTTTTGTTTGACTGATAATAATCTTCATTCCATTCTTGAAATTATCATCCAGAGGCCACATATCCGGACCTGTGTTTAAGAAACCTGTGGAAATCTTGAACCTTTTAAAAAATCGCCAGTGTTTGGTGTAACAAAATCTGCTAGTTGTTTCGTAATGAATGTTTTCACATAATCAATGTTCAATTCGATGCGCTTAATTGACTCGACCTCTGCATCTCTCTTCATATCCAACTGTTGTACCATTCTTCTTTTCTCTGCACTAGTGACGTTTTCGTCGAAAAAAGAGAATGCGAGGCTTTTTTCGGATAAATACCACAGTTGGCCACATATTTTATTTAGTACAGCCATCGCCAAGTTTTCGTCATGTGTTTTGTACAAATAAATATCTCATAAATAGTGCATATCGAGCTTTGGTGCTTTAGCATCTTTAGTGCATGGGAACCAAATTTTCACATAAAATCTTACGACAAAAATGCAAATGTCCCGTAAATTCTTCTGTTCTTGTGCTGTTAACTTAAATTCTTTACGAAAGATAAACAATTTCAATGCATAAATTTCTTTGGCGAGCATGATGTATAGGCCCTGGCAGACGGAAACTGACACTTTCATTTGGTATCATGCCCAAAAAAATTAGAGTGATTTCCAATAATTCTTTGTAATCATCCCGAGCATGTTCCTTTGCCAATTCGTTCTTACAAAACCCGCTAATTCCGTGTTCACACCATTTAATTGCAGATGAACATTGGGATCATCTATGCCTAAATTATCCTTATTCAAGGAATTCCAGTCATTCTTGAATCTCACAAATAATGGAATACTTACTCCTGATGTATTGCCCATTTTCGATTCAATTGTAGCGCGCAATGTAATTTCACATATGTGATGTCGACAAGGGCTGTGGGCCAATTCTCAAGTAAATCTAGGGTAAATGCCGTTTTTAACAGTGTATGCGGTAAATTGAAATACTGTACTAAAAAGCAGGGTAAAGCGAAGACACAAAAGGTAAATAGTAGTGGTTTTTGTTTTTGCAAAACGAATCATGAAAATATGACGGCCATGTTTCTAGACATAATATTTTTTATATTCACTAGCATTTCCCATGAAATGAAAATGTGCTTGTATATTTATAAACACAGTTTTATTTGTTAAAATTATTATTTATTTTTCCAATAAGTTTTTTGTGTATATTACGCAACAAATTATACAATATAAATTTATTCGTATAAACAATACGAATAATTCGAACAACAACAATAAAAATTATGGCATTATTTCGTGTACCTACATACCAATTTTTGTATATTCCTAGAAACCATGTGTCCCTTTAAGCCGCATTTACCTAATTTTATTTCTCGCTATTTGTTAACCGATTTTCGATATCTTAAATGTTTTGGAAAGGTAATTATCTAATTGACCACAATTTTTATTTAGTCTGAGAAATAATTTTAAATAATTTTTCTGTTTGTTTGAAATGAAAAGTTGAAAAAATACCGTTTTTATCGAACTTCGCGCTCAAGTCGTGACGTCTAAACCACCTTGGATCGACCCAATTTTTTTCTATTTAAGTTTCAAGCATAACCTCATATTTCTAGGGGGTGTCCCTTAAGATATCTCAAAATTTTTTCCCCATACAAACATGGTCCACCCTAATATACATATATTGCAAATATAAAATATGTATTGTGATAATTAAAAATTTACATTTATACACAAATATATTGGAAATTATAAAATTATGTAACTAATTAAAAAAATATGGCAGAATTGTAAATAATTATAAAAATGTATAATAATTATAAATAATTATATATTTATATTTGTGCAACTAAAATGTAAAAATGTTTATTTTAAAAAATATTAAATGTAAAAGATTTAATGGTTTCAGCATCTGTGACTTTAGTGAGATTAATAATTTCTTCTATGTGTGTGATATGCTCTTTTCAAGAAATGATATTTAAATTGAAGTTCTAGTTCATCAAATCACCTTCACACATATGCTCTTAACATCTTTTTCGGCTTCAAAATTGTTTTGAATCGATTTTTATAAAAGAAAATTAATATTATTATTATTTGTATGGTAAATGATTCTGAAATAATTAAATAACAATTATCATTTACTTTCTGGCCGATTTTTTATTTAAATAATTAATTTTTTAAATAATCCCGACACTCGCTCTATCTGTTTTTCATAGCAATTTAATGGTTTTGATTTGACCCGTCGCAACCTGAAACGAGCAAAAGCGCCGCGCGACTAGCACATTTGATAAAGGATGAAACACAAATTTAAATATTGGCTTATTCGCTTATGTAATGCGATACAAAATCATAGTTTGAGTCTAAATATACGTATTTCCAATAAAAGAAATCAAATATTTTGTAATAGATCCTTAGATGAAACTTCATTCAATATAATATTTTCAAATTTAAATTTTTCTATTAAAATTACAAAATATTTGATTTCTTTTATTGGAATTACGTATACTTACGTATACTTGGTGTGTTTCATCTCTAATACCCAAGTATAACAAGACGAAACTCAAAATTGAGCTATCGTATTTGCCTTTGAAATATTAGAAAAAAGTCGAAGAATTAATACTTTAGTAGTGGTGCGTATATGTATACTGTGTTGTTACTACTGTATACGGTCAATGTACCTAGAAGACAAGGCAATACTGCTTGTTACGTCATCAAATTTATGTCTAAATAAATACATAACATTTAAGGGTTTAACGAAATATTTAATGCATATTTTGATAATAATATAATATGTAAATTATTTTTTACCAAATATAAAAAACTCGGATCATTTATTTGACTTTAATGCCATACCAAAGATTGAAATCGTCGACATAAAATGACGTCATATAGCAAAATTTTTAAAGCAATGAGGCCATTAGTATCTAGGTGCACTGATACGGTGTTACCGCAATTTTTCTTTCGTAGTAATGTGTATAGCATGTACATGGTTTGTTTTAATTTTTCATGTTCACGACATGAGTTTAGTAATTTTGTAAAAGAGATTTTGTTAAAAAAATTTAAAGATGTGAGTTAATTTAAATAAAATTACATCAAAATATATTTATATACATTTATATGTAGAAAACAAATGTGAAAATAATAAACGATGTGCAATAATCATAGTAGCTATTTGGAAAATTATTTAAACTTTTGAAGTTTACTTTACTTTGTGTAATAATAAAAAATAATTAAAAAATTAACTAAAATATAATTTAGATTCGTATATATGTATATATGGATTTATATTTTTATACCGCAAATTTAATAAAATAAAAATATTCATTTTAAACCTAAATTTTTATTTTTCTCTGTAACATTTGGATGCCGCCATATTTTCTTCTAACATTTTCAAATACAGCCTTTTACATTCATGCACAACCTCGCTCCCGCCATTTTGTTTTTTGTCTTTTCTGTTCACACATACATGTATACAATTCTCCTTTATTGAGTTTCGTCCAGTTTCGAATAATCGCGACACTTTTCATACAGGATCTTATTCTAAGTCGAAAGCAAAACTAAGTCAAAGTCGAAACTAAATATAAGTTTTTACTTCGAAAATGGCAAAAAAGTCGAATTTTGTTATACTTGGGTACTGCTGTCCGAAATGTTTATTGGGATATTTCAGAAATCGTTTAAGCTAGAAACTTTAACATTAAAATCCAATTCACATAAGTCGCCTAAATGTTACCAAAATGACAATACTGTCATTCTTATCAACACCGTACACCGCACACAGTGAAATAAATTGTAGTTATCTAATTGAAATTTTATAAACTCTATGGTTACTCTTTAAAATTAATTGCCTTCGGCTGGATTATTCATCTCAAAATTAATAAATAAAGTTTACCAATTTAATATACAATACATAGACACTGTAATATATACTCTAATTAATTTATAAATATGTACTTTTATTAGTTCTGTGATTCATAGCTTTACGATTTTAATTTGTTTTGGTTTTTTGTAAATAGCAAGAATTTCTATTTTCGTACAAATTATTAAAGTTTCAATTAAATTATAAAAAATAATTTTTATTATGTTCTATAAATTGTAGAAGAAAAATCAACAAAATTACAATTTTTTCTTTCTTTCATTTTTTTAATGATTGGCACAAATGAACATTTTTAAATCGCTTCTACTTTTAAATTCCGATATAACCCGACGTCTATTAATTCATCCTTGTGTTATACGGAAATACAGTAGAATATCGTTAGAAATGAGCAACGATCTAAAGAATTCGATTGATTCGAAGGAAAAATGGTTCTCAAGGTTAATATATGAAATGCATACTTGCATCGATCGAAATTAAGTCAGAGCTAGTTCATAAAACAATATAGATTTTTATGTATTTTAGGGGTAAACCAGTCGATGATGCACCAGCCGGAATATTTAGAGGGATACTTGATCGATTTAATGGGATCACCATTGATTCGGGTGTTGAGAATGAAATGGAAAATTTCCGTGATAAACTATCAAGTACAATCACAAATATATTAAACTTGAAATTGAAATTATCTAATATTGTATTTTGCTATTTTAGAATCTTTGGAACACTGGATAAGTGGTCATCGACGTGGAATATGGTTTCGAGTACACAATACCCAAGCCGCTTGGATACCCATTCTTGTTGAAGTAAGTGCAAAAACATTTGTTTTGTCTAGGTATTTTTATTATTCTTGAGACTATCGTCCAACTTTTTGCGTTATCTTTTGATTATCACTAAGTAGTCAAAATAATCAGCGTTTTTGGTTGTTTAGTTTTACTTTTATTTTAGTTTATCTCTGCAATAGAGTTGTTTTGTTCAATTAGAATATGTTCCAAAAAGGCGGGTTCTTATATTTTTAAAATAAAATTGAAAAGACCTCTTGCCAGATCGGATCTATGTATTGTTGAGTAATCTTGGCAATTTGGCGTATCATGATATCCCTTTACCGTTATGCGATCACAATTGTGTACGTTACGAAAGAGAAACATGAAGAAACCAAAACCATTTCAAGCATACACATTCGTGGACTTAAAAAAAAAAAAAATTGTCTGTCCGTATATGTATTATTTAGGTATATGTATTATTTAGGCTGAATGAACCGTTATTAAAATAAAGTTGAACTGCTCCAGACTATTTAACTGATTTTTTTGCACTTTGTACATAATTATCTATAATGTCATTTAACAATTTATACGATTAAAATTGCTCACACCTTTTAATTGTTCACAGCTTACCAAACTCATTAATTAACAAATGTTATAAGACTTGGTTATAAGTTTTTGTTGTTTTTCAGAACGGTTTCGGCTATCATCATTCAAAACGTACATTCGTAATGATGTGCCGTTGGCTGCCTGAAAATGAAATCGAAGGTTTCCCACCGTATGCGCATACAATGATCGGCGTTGGTGGTATCGTAATGAACGATAACAATGAAATATTAGTTGTAAGTGAAAAAAATTCCTTAATACCAAATAGTTGGAAATTACCAGGCGGCTATGTTGAACCTGGCGAATATTTTAATGAAGCAGCTGTTCGTGAGATCGAAGAAGAAACCAATATTAAAACTAAATTCGAGTCGATTGTTTCGTTACGACATGCACATGGTGCTGGATTTGGATGCTCCGATCTGTATATTGTCGTTAGCTTAATTCCAGAGACATCAGATTTAGTTAAATGTGATCGAGAAATAGCCGCTATACAATGGATGAATATCGATGAGTTCTTTAATAATCCAAATGTGCACGAAACAAATCGGACTCTTGTCCGATCCTATTTGAAAAATAGGGATATGGGAGTATCGATCCCGATGCGCGAGGATGAACATCGGATACTCAAGAAGAAATACCAAATTTATTCGATTGAAGCAGCAACTCGAAATGAAGCAACTCGAAATAAATTATAAATATAAACTAAAATTTGAAAATATGTATTTTAAAAATGGTTTTTCAGTATACATGGTTACGTTTAATGCCGTTTGGAAAATTTTAGTATACATTTGGTTATATAAATTTTATGATTTTCTTGGTAGCTTTTCTTCTACAACGATCATTTTATATGATAATTACTTAGTTCAATTTTATAATTTGACTACACAAAAATAATGTAAATTATTTATATAAATTATATTCCTGAGAATTATTATTTTTTTGTTTAACTATGTATGTATTTATAATATTGAAGACAGTTACGTTCAATTTAATGTATATTTTTTCTTAACTTTAATTTCTTTCGTTAAAATAAGATCAAATTTTATGAAAATTTGTACTTTCAATGTTATGGGTTATTTGTTTTCATTTTAACTTTTGTATAATATAAAATTGTGATAAAAATAAATTGTATTTTAAAAGTGGTCAGTAATAATTTAAAAAGTTATGTGTTTAATTGACAAACTAGATGGAGATTAACCGTCTGACAAATCACGAAACATCGAGCGCATCATTTAATACTAAATCTAGCTGATAGATGCATCTCCGAAAAAAATGGCCGAGAAAGTTTAGATTTTGTCTACTAGATTGAAATAAAGTATGAAGGAGCAAGATCTATAACTCTCAAAGTACAAACCAGTAAATTTAAAATAAAATAAAACAATAAACTGAAATTAACTATTTATTGCCTTGCTGAACGCTCCGTTTCTAAAAGACATTCACGCACCAATATCCTGGCGTGTATAATACCACGTTTCAAGCGTTCCGCTGAACTTCGACTGCCTGTGTACGTTGGTCGTATATCACGTCCCATTTCCTCGAGTACACCCAAAAGTTGAGCATATTTCGAAAGGCCCGAATTATTGACTAGTGTCGATGGAATATTATTTGACGATGTCATCGGAGTCGTAATGTTCCCCGATGTTTGTGTCGTTATGATTAATGGCGAGACCGGTGAACTGAGTGAATTTTGTTGCTGATACTGCTGTTGTAGTTGCAGTGATGAAAATGTAGGAATTTGAATTAAATTTGGTTTTGAACCCATTGGAATTGGTGTCACGGTCACATCACTTAATTTTGATTCAACGGCCTGTATATCCATCGCATCCATTGTTTGTTGTGGCCTTTGTGTTTATGATGTTGGCTTGTAGATTATCTGTAATAATATAATTGAGAAAAGATAAGTAAGTACTCTCAGAACTGATACATATTATCACAGACAAAAAGATATTATGAAACCATTAAAATGTAATATATTTAGAATTACATGTTCAAACAATTAGAAAAGGGAAGAAAGGTAATATTACACTGATTGATTTACATCGAAGTGCCTAGTTAGAGCATTGCCTGGGTGGAATTTAACCCAATACATTTTGTTTAGGTTTCTCATTAAAGCGGCAAAATTGTTAAAAGCAATAACAAGATTTGGATTTGGTGTGAATGTTCTTACATTAAAACCGTGAAACTTCGGTGGCAATTTTACTTACTCCTGCTACTACTAACTATTACCGATAAGAATGGTTTCACTTTCAAAACTATCAATTGTAAATGTCAAATGACAATTTGATTTAATTAAAAATTTTTAATTGTAACTAGAAAATTATTTGCTTTTTTTGATGATAAACTACATTTAATTAATATTAATCAAATGTACCTTATTTTAATAAATATCTTTAATTACCTTGCGATTTTGCTTTAGGGTAAAATTAGAGAAATTATAGTTTGCAATTAGATAAATGAACCGTATCATTAAGGTAATCCAAGAAAACAATACATAATAATAAAAAATAACTAGAGAAGAAGGAATTATCACAACAATAGTGTCGATAAAGTAGGTGCCGTTATTATTCAGCTGCGTACAGTTGTGATGTCAAAAATTATCAAATTAATATTATAACAGTTTGCACACTGCAAGAAAATATCCCTTTTGTTATTTACTAACACAATTGTGTGGGTGCGGTAGGACAAAAGTACCATGTCAAAAATTTATTTTTTTATGTGTTTTCAACTAACTTACACATTTGTGTTTTAAACTTATTTTGTTGAAGAAGAAGAAACAACTGAAGAAGAAATAATTTTCGAAATCGATATTCCTGAAAACAAATAAATATTGTCACTATTAGGAAATTTTTACAAGTGTTTTTATCAAAGTAATTTAATTCAATTTTATAAGTAACAAAGGTTAAGAGCAAGGCTAAAGTGGATTTCACCCATTATAGCACTTAAACTTTTTTACCCCCGTACACAGAGTGAAGGTTAAAGAAAATAATAAAGTCAAATGATTCTGTTTATCCCAAAAATAATATTATATTTTTTAGTAATTGTTTTGATATACAACTGGTTAAACACTACGTATTAAGGTCGATTTATATTATCCGTTCCGTTCAGTTCCTTCACGTATCGGGTCAGACAAAAAAAACATTGTTACATGTATTTTCTATAGGAGCACTTATATTATCCGTTCCGTTCAGTTGCTTCACGTTCGGAATTAATAATATCTGACGCGATACGTGAAGGAACTGAACAGGACGGATAATATAAATCGACCTTTAAACATTAAAAATAAAGATTTTTCACATTTTTTGAATAATTTATAGGTTACATTTTATTGTTGTCAAAACTTTTCGATTTTTTTATACCCATAACATTAAAATGTGGTGTCTCAGTCGCTCTAATGTAAATTTTAGTTCTTGTCTTTGACATATGATTAGCAATTTTTTTGTGTTCTTTCCATAGAATAGTTGGCAGTTAACCGCAATTAACCACGTTTTGAATTTGATGCCAATTGTTTATTATGATTCGAACGGAACTATATCCAAATCTGCATTTGATATGTACCAAAATACAAAATTTTGACAAACAGCACATTTTTAAAACTATATTTCAATATAAGTATTTGAGATTTACTGGAATTAGTGTTTAAATAAATAGTTTTGAGAAAACTTGGGAGGTTAAAAATTAATATGTCAAAATTTTGTAAACAATTAAATAATAATGAAGTATGGTTCAGTTCGAATTTTATTCTTTCTATAAGTTTCTATTGAGTATGTGCTTCATAAGGTAAAGTAAAAAGGTAAAGTAAAAAGCAAAAAACATAAGGAAACGTTTTTTGCAACCTGCAACTTGATTGAAAGTTCTTGAAATATATGTGCCCGTTCGAGCATATTACCACAGAACACAAACAGAAGGGACATTCATGAAACATTGTATCCTTCATTTTGGATCATTAATTACGTCAAAATTGCTTTTTTGGATATTTTATATTAACGAAACAAAAACATACATATAATTTGAACAAAAACGTACATAATTTTCAATTACATACATATAATTTGATATTACATACATATAAACACTATAACTATACTCACAATTGTGTTGGTTGTACTTCAAATCAAGCGAAATTTTTTATAAAAAACGCCATTACATACTATGAATTTTACTCACACATTTCTGTGGTTTAGACTTAAATTTAGCCATTTTTTTTTGGTTGAAAAAAGGATATAAAGACAACGTTTCGTTTATAATTTAATTTTTAACAATTTAAGCTCCAAATTAAACCAAAATTTATCAATCACACTTAAAAAAATCATTTAAAATTTTGGACACTAAATGACATCATACACGGCTGATACATAAAGACAAAGTAAGCGTTAAACTCGAGGATGACAAATAATTAATTACGTTTACCTATAAAATTAAATGTGGAAGTCACACCCAAAAATATAAGCATATTCCTCTGTACAATCTGTGAAATTTTTATATACGCCGGGCTAGCAATATTAATTCGATTGAATACCAATATTTTATAAGGGCTGTAGCTAAAACATATAGGTTTCAGTGGTTGACACTTAGGCCATTTTTGGTCCATTGTGATACCACGCCTTCATGCCACATCATTAACCCATTCACCTATTCACTTACTCACACGATTACAGTATACCTGCACATTGCAAGGTCCATGTCAACCTGTACATTGACATGGATGGTGGGTCGACGCTGAATTCTGCTCTCCATCAGAGGGTCTTAGTTGTGTTTATTAACACCACCGATTGTAATCGATGATGAAAATTCGATTTGCACCTAGCCTCTGATATATGGGATTCGAACCCAGTACCTCCCGGTCCAAGTGCCGAAGCTATAACCACTGCACCACTTGTCCGGTAAAAACAAAACATATAGTCTCTATCAAAAATAAATTTGTTTCCAAGTAATCCATTATACATAAGTGGGAAGCTTGCCTATAAACTATAAACATATCTTCGAAATCATTACTTTTAATATCGAAAGTAATTATAAATATTGAATGATCTCCAACTTCTTACTTATGTAACTATACTTTGTAGGCACAAATACATTTTTTTCTCAGTATTCTATAAAATTGACTGAGTGCTGAAACTCGAAAACAAACAACATAAAGGTTTGTTCAACAAATTATACCGTTCATAAAATTCAAATATCTGTATGTTACTTATTTTTTTGTGTTGTTTGTTTACTAAAGAACAATGCCACGTCTTCGTGGACGAGGAGGAAATATTGGTCGACGTACAGGGTATTACCAAGTAGTCCACACCGAGCCGGTAACTAGAATGGCAGATGAACAAATGACGGATAATGCAAATTTAAGAGCTAATGCATTGAGAGAAAGACAGGCTGCAAGTCGGGTCCGCTAGTATCGTATACTTTTAAAGTATTCGAAAAGAACGGAGGAGCCCCTGTGGAAGCGATTACTTCCGTTGGACCCAGTTCAGCTAAAAATCACTAGTTGGAGGTCCCCCCCATTAATCTATAAGAATCAAGCCATGATTTTATTAAATCTTCAAATATGTCGAGGTTAAACGTTTTTTTTTATATAGGTATTATTGACGATTGGACCCGTGACTTTAGACAATTTGTTACAAATAAAAAAAATGAATTTATTAAATTTCATGCCAATGGAATGTTTATTAATTATACAATAATTCGCCAATGGATTTAATGTTCTTTAAATAATTTTTACACTTATAGTCTCCATTTTCATTGAATTGCATTTCCCACTGCATTTATAGCGTACGCATGGTATACCACCATGATATTCCTTAATAAATTGACTTCAATGGTGGTCTTTGCCTATGTCTGTTACACAGAAAGGAGGTTAAGGTTGTAATTATTAATGTTCCGTGATCGCAAAATTCTATTTTATTCTCTCCCGGAGCAACGTGTTTAAGAAATTATTAATTCATTGTAAGTGCTACTCGATTAAGTTCTATCAAAGCTCTCTGTATAAGAAAGAAAAGTTGTCTTTGGTGCTATCATCATTTTACTAGATAATCTGTATCGTGTATTGGTGTTACACTTATCAGTTACGTATAAAATCAAATTTGATCATGTTTTGCAGTAGTATGTTGATCAAATTAAACCAAAGCACAATGAGTTCATGTGAATGTTGAATCTGATTTTCTATTGAACCGTTGTCGTTGTTACATATATGTCTGTCACACACTTGTGATTTTCAGAAGATTAATACAATATATAAATTTAAAATTAATTAAAGGAAAAAGTTTGATTCGCTAAATTAAATAATCCACAAATGAGACCGTTAGATAACATAAATCGATGTGCATTAAGATATGCATTTCATAATCAGCAACATTTTGTGTATACCAATAAGAAATGATAAGAAAATCGGTCGTACTATAATAATTTTTATATAAAGGAAGGAATTTATTTTATTAATTTACAACACTGTTAATGTAGGTAATTGTCTAAATTTACGATTTAGTGATAAGATAATGGACGTACTCATAATTTCTAATTTCGGATCATCTAACAAAACCATAATTCAAAACCAGGAAAAGTTGTTTTATTATGCACTTTATTTAATTTTAATTGAATTTTATTTAAAGAATTTCAAATAAAAAAACTGATTATTTAAGTGTTATTGTTACGATGACTGTTATATTGCTGTTGATTTCGTAGACTAGTTGACTGATAATTCAACAGATATCTCGACAAGGGGTGGATTTTCTTCGAGTGCTTGTTTACGATCATATTCGTCTTGAGTAGTTCTTATCCAATTCACAAACAGTGCGATATTCGTAAAAACGCTTGGGTAGCGATTACATCCTGCAATCGAGGTTAGCCCAATTTGAATCCATTCCTTGTTTTGGTAAACTGCCAATGGCGATCCCGGAATTGCGTGACATAAAACCTTGTTTCCATCTTCAATGCCGGCGTCGACTGAGCATATTTCAGAGGTTGGATAATTTGTTGTAATATTAGCACATTCCTCGTTCGTAATTAATTGGGTGTAACCCCATCGCAGTAATTGTTTTCTATCGACTCGTTCGTCATCAATTATTCCAACATGGTAGTTTACATCTTCGATATACTTTTCAAATAGTATCACTTGATCGGGTAATTTTATTGGACTAATAAATCGTGTAAATTTAAGTGGTTGATCCAATCGAATGAGCGCGATATTAGTTTGACTCCAATACCAATCAAATTCCGGATGTGGAATAAATGTGGTAGCATTGTACACGATCGTCGATGTTGAATAATTAACCGCACCAAATTTAAGTACAAAATAAACCGTTTTAAAGTAACCGCAGCCAGCCGATGCTAGGACCCATGATCTTGATATTATTGTACCGCCACAAGAATATTCAACGGCTCCATTTTCTTTGATCGGTTCGATCAGTACATACCATGGGAATTGATTTGGTGTCACAGGGAAACCAATTGTATTATCATTGAATTTACAATGACAAACTTGCACTGTTAATAAAACACTTAACGAAATCGCAACAACTATCCAATTCATTGTTCGCGTTTGATTTAATTGAAAGCCGTTTTACAACTGATTTTGTGTTCAAGCGATTTTTGGTTGGTCTATATAACTGTGAAGTGGATTAATTAAGCACGAGCGTCAAAAATAGATAAGAATGTTGTTATTATAATTTATTGAATATAATTTTGTTTCTACATGATTATAATTAATATCGAATGCATCAAGCTTCAACTTACAATGATAATCAGATGATTATGCATTTATTATAAGAATCGTTTTACTCGAGACATTAATGAGTTTTTAATTCGCTCAATACTTTGATAGATAGAAATTTGAAATTGTTAGCTATTCCAGTGTGGTTTATCATTATTAAGTAATAAACACTTTATTATCAAAAGACTCGTGTAGGGTGTTTGCCGGAAATATTTACTACTTTGGTCGCCATTTTTATAAAAATGAATTTTGACGGATTTATTATTATGACGACTACAAATCTAATTGATATTTTTGGTAGAAATAATGAGATTATTTATCGTTTAGTGAAAGATTTTGAGGCGAGAGACTCCTGTAGCACATAACCTTCGCCTTGAGCCACAACATACGGGAAGGTCAGCTGAAAACATTGCTATTCACCTAGAAAATGGTGAAAACATTTACTATCCTCAATTCAATACCTCAAAGATTTACATTTGTATCCATTTTAAATTCAGTTGAAACAAAAGCTAACTTACACACAGAACGGCCCCTGGAAACGAAATGTTATACAGGTTAGAAAGGTTAGGGTTGTTGAAATAAAACCGTTCGCAAGCTCTGTATTATATAATTACCAAAAGCAGCAAATAAGGAAATCAAAAAAATCGGTCAATCCTAAAAAATTGGTTAAATGTGGTGTTTGTTTGGTTCTTTCTTTTGACTAAGATATATAAGAAAATCATATACAATTATATTGTGTAACCGATTTAAAGGCACATTCTGGTTTTTTGGTTTCTGGTTTGTTGGGGTGATCTAGTTTTTATACTTACAAAAAGAGTATTATCTGAAAATTATTTACTGCGTAGCATGAGAGAACCGAAAAATTGTTAATCCCAAAAATATTGGCATTCCTAACGCCTGCCGCATTTTGACAATTCATAGAATGATGAATTTGGTGCTTTTCGAGTAAAAGAAACTTTTGAGTGCTTGAAATAAAGCAAACAATTCCATTTTTCCTTGTAATTATTTATTTTGATCTCACATCTGATTTTGTGGTTTTATTTTGTTACAGATAAACAGAAATATTTGATGTAATGCGTGCGCGTTTCCGTGGGTCGGAATTTATGATTTGATTAGAAATAAAAGATGGAAAAAATGCGAAATAAAGAAATTAATATACCTCTAGACAGTGTAATATGTAGTTTTGTTGCAAAATTTAAAAATATAATTTTATGAATCCCATGTATTTGCAATGTCAATTTTCTGAAACTTTGATCCGCCACAGCTCAGCCCAGGAAGAACCTATCGATGTAATTCTAAGGGCTATGAACTTTTCTCACCGAACCCTAAAAGCATGCCAAATATCAACTTTATACCTATTACCCTTCTCGAATTGAAAAAAGCTACGGACAAAAACAGCTACGGACATTAATTAATAAGATCTCATCAGATTATCTAAGTAAAATTACAATGTGTCATAATAACCTATATAAAAATTACAATAATGAAATTCGACATTATAACGAGGTTAAAAAATCTAATGAATTTCTAAAAAAATTCGCTAAGTCGATAAATAATTTACTTTGTGTGTAATATTGAATGGTACCAAATTAATGGATTGATGTGAGATTAATGTACGTATGCAATGGCAAACAAAAGATTTTTCATCGTTTTCCTATTTAAATGCTTTATTTTGTTGAAGTTTAATCCCATAATTTTTTTCTTGATGAGCCTCCGTAGTTGCGTTTAATTCTTTATTAAAACTTTTTCTTCCCTTGATTAGAATTTTGGTAATTAAAACAGACATTTTCTAATTTTTAGCATATTTTTACCATACAGATTGCCCTACTTTGGTGCTAATCAATCGATTTGTGTTATTTTTCAATTATTCTTTACAACTCTTGAAACTTTAATGTTTTATCTTTCAGCTCCACTAACAAGTTGTTTTTACTAATCAGCATTACAGTTGTGTGATTACGCTATCATCATGATGGCGACTCGAATGAAACTGGTCAACAGCATTTCTAAAGATTGTAATAATATTTTAATTTTCAGCTATTATATTTTTATGTTTATTAAAAATACTTCACAAATATATTTTAGTAACGGTCAATTTGGCGAAATGCTGCGATACACACAAGCCGAATATACTGATGGATAACACAGCTCTCACGATAGAAATAATTTTTATTTTACCTTACAAGTTTGTTTATAAAACTCGTGAAAAAATTGCATTTTACCTTAACCCATATTAGCCCAAATTAATTTTTTTTGAATAAAATATGAAAAATAGTAAGTATTTCGTATGATGAATTTGGAAAACAAAAAATTGTTGGAAAAATAAAAAACAACCGTTAGGTAACTGAAATGCAAGAAAATAAAAAACTGCAAAAAATAACAAATTACCTTTAAAATCCTTGAAATTATGTAACAAAATATAATTGTAAATGTGTTCTGTAAAATTATGGTAATTTGAATATTTCACCCGTGCACAGCTGCGATTGCAAAACCTATACTAAATATGTTTTCGATAGGATTTTTATTTAAACAGAACATTGCAGTAAAAATATACGGTTATAATTCATCCAGTTTTCTTATTCAGAGATTTTTTGTATTGATCTACAAATAGATTGCTGGGCTAATATGGGTTAAGGAAAAAGTTAGGAACTCTACACTTTTTGCCTTAAAAAGTTTAATAAAGTAAGCTTCATTTCAAAATCGACGGTTTTATTGTCGTTTTTCGGACAAAACATGTTAAAAACAAATAAAAATAAATTAATCGGTTTAATATGTCTTAACATATGATTAGTGACCAAATACAATTTTAAAAATGTTAGTATGAAAAAAATAAAAGGAAGTTGGTTTCAATTTCAATTTTGGTTATTAATTTTTAATTCATTGTGCGAGCTCCTCAAAAGGTAAAAGTTTAAGGCAAACAGTAAAAGAAATTCTTTTTTTCAATTGTGAGACCTCTGTTAATGTATCATAAAAATTATGATGGCAAAAATGACATTTAACTTATTAGTGTTACTATATATTTTTTGAGATGCATCAAATTCATTCAGACCCCAACATGTTGGGCATTACTTTGCATTCAGTTACAATTAAAATTAGATTTCTACATAGGAAAATAAAGCGCTCCGCCAATTTAAGGTATTATAAGTATTACCCACCCCAACAAATATCGGAGAAGCATCAGCGTATCCTCCGAATTTGATGCATATGCCAGCAATATTTTGGATGCCAAGAATAACCAAATTCACACTTTGACAAGGTAAGCGGTTTTATTTTGTTACACTGATCGAATTATTTAATCTTTTTGTCGGATAATAATGTAACGCCCTAGTTAGTTAATAATTATGTATACCAACGACCAAATTTCAATGAGTTTGACGAATCGTTTTAAGCGTTGCGTTTTCACAAAATCATTATTTGCTTTGTTCTAAGCCGCTTTTACTGCTTAGTGATTTTAAGCAAAATGAGAGAGCGTAGAGGAAAATATAATAGTGGCCCAAGAGCATCATATAACGAACGCAATATAAAATTTCGGAAAAATATTTTGTGTTCAAGCGGAGTGTCGGACGATAAAACGAAACACGGGTATTTGGTAACCGCTCTCGATGCAAAAACAATAAAATGCGTACGCGAATTACTACTTTTACTACTATTACGCGAATTACTACTATTACGCAAATTACAACTCCACACTGACTGAAATATTCGGCGCCGAATTAGGCCTACGTCGTCCGTTCGCGTGGAAATTTACTATCGTCAATGTCGATAGATGCATTATCGTGGTCAATTTTCTGTTATAATACGTTCTGTTAGTTGACGTAACCCAACAAACAAAGCGTGCGGAAAGCGTAACCATTCGCACGAGGTACTCGGAAAAGCAACCTCCAAACGCGCGGAAAGCGGTGCAATTGGTCAAAGAAAGGTGTCACTTTTTTCGCACACCTTCCCCTTTTTTAGTTTATGACTGTATTAGTGCGTGCAACTTTTCCGTACGAATTTTATACCCTTTCGCATTCAAAATACGAATCTTACGAATTAAGTACGTGTTTGCTACGTTTTTCATGTAGCTTTCCGTGCCAATTTAATATACTTTGTGGCACTAATTCCATACTCATTTTCAACTAACTGAACACACCTTTCCGTACGTTTATGATGATAATTTCCGTGCTATTTTAATGTATTTTACCTTACATATTCCGTACCCATAATTTTTCTGAAGTATATGCTTTTCCATGCGTTTACTAAAGGGATTTTCAGTTTTAATAATACAAGAGTTTTAAAATTTTTCATAAATTTTTCTATTATTGCTTAGTTTAAACATATTATACATTTAAATTTACATATTATTTCATTGTTTTCAGTTTTATTTAATTCTTTTCAATATTATCACGTTGTTAAATATATCACGTTTCGAAAATTACATATAAATATATTTAATAATAGAAAAGGGTTTTTATTAATTTAAATATGTTTTAAATTATCAATTTTCAAAATGGACTTCGCATCCAAAAAATAAAATTTATATAATGATAGATAAAATGACTTCTTGTCTTAATCTTAAAATTAACTTTTGTAAATTATATACATTTTAAAACATCACATTTCATAAATCTAATTTTACAATAGCCTTTTTTTAATTCAATTATATTTTAATTTATAAATTATAAAAAACGACCTTCGTGTCCTAATATTTTTTATATATAATAATATTTTTTATAGATAATAATGACTTCTTGTCTTAATCTTAAAACTGCTAAAAATAATTATTAAAAATAAAAATAAATAAAAAGACCATGTGTAAATTTCAATGTTTCAATGTAAATAAAACGACTTCATGTGTTGATTATTTTAATTTTCTTTGATCTTGCTTCCTTAACCGATCTTTTGCACGCTGGAACCATTTCTTTATTATATTTATAATCTCAGTGCCCGACGCAGTAGATATAATCTACTTGCACATTTACATCCTTTTCACTTGTTGATAGCTTTTTGTTTTCACTTTCTTCAATTTCTTTGCCAAAAGAAACTAATAAATCGACTACTTCTCTAATTTTTCGAAAGTTTTTTATTTTAAACATTTTTATAAACACTCAATGACACGATAATTAATAATACCACCTCAAAACAATTGAAATATTATTTAAATTATTTTATTTACCTTATTAAAAAAAATTTACTATTTAGGAGTACGAAAAAAAATATGTAAGCCATAGCGTCTTACTTACATTTCAATACTATACAAACTTAACTTACAGCAAATTCATTCGGAATTACAACAAAAAGTTACCCGGTTTTTATGTAAATGAACACGAATAATATTACCCGACTTTTGTAGTAGTATTGGTGAAAAGAAAGACAAAAAATTGTGTATTTTTAAAAATGTCAGCAAAGCAAAGTACATAACATAATATTAAAATTTTCAATAGTGTCTTCCGTATTTCAATTTTAAAAATTCATTTATAACTCAATATCAATAATTTTTAATTAATAATATAAAAAATTATATAATTTCGCACATAAAAGAAATGTTGAGTTTGCTAAATCACAAATCGAATGTATGAATGAGTGATAAATTGATGAAAAGTTTTGAAAGTGCCCGTAACAATCCGTTTCAATTTCGGCATTTGCAGTTGTGTCGCAATTTGGCAGATTTACGTAAAGGCCCGAACCCAAAGGTCGTGTTAGCTTCTACTCCCGATTTTGAAAGTGGATACGCACGTGATTTGTTTGTACAATGGGCTTCAAATTCTAACAACAGCATTATTCTAACGAATCGTATCCCCCGCTTGGGGCTTTGGCTCTCGATTTAATAGAAAACGGTGGGAATGGGCGTAAAATTATAAAATTATTATAAAATAAATTATTATAAAATAAAATATGTATTTCATTTTTCATAAAAAAAAGACAAAAGTGGAAAAAATTTTGATTTAATTCTGTCTTGTCCGATCTAGCCAATCCAATTATTTATTACTCTACCCTTCACTCTTCAGCTTATTGTGGTAGGGGATTACAATTGGCGCCGTGCATCGGTGTGCTCATTTTACGGTGGCTAGCTAAATTCATTTGTACCAGCTGGTCGCTTATATCTGCACCTTTCAAATCCATTAGTAGTACGTTCAAATCGCTTAAATTATTGCTGTAATATTCATTCAAAAGTTAAATGGAGATAATTGAGTGATATAAACAAAAGATCTACTCATATGATTACAGCCGTCAAACGCGTATTTAAAATTAAGTTTTCAAGCACATCTAATTTACGTTTATGAGTATCCTGTTTTACTGTAATATTAGCGATGTGGCACAGAATCGCTTGAAGTGGTAAGTGATCGCATCAGCTGTCCCATTTCCGAATTTTATTCAATCCTAGTGTTCAGTCCGACCAAAATGATAAAAATTATCATGATATTTTTTATCAGCTTTTGTCATAAAACGCACTCATTTATCACAAAAAAAAAAAAAAAAACCAAAAATATTTGCGATTCTGGCGTAGATGTTAGCGACATACAAGCTGCACTTGCTGCGGAAGGTTTCCATGCCAAATCCATTGGTAATATAGTAAACCGTGAGAAGGTACCTCAACCAATGTTTCGTTTGGAACTAGAGCCAGAGGAAGAAAAGTCGAAAGGAGTTCATAAGATTTACAACTTAAAATATTTGTTACATCCCAAAATCGTAATTGAAGAACCTAAGAAGAGGTCTGGACCAGTTCAATGCATAAAGTGCCAAGAATACGGACACACGAAAGCATACTGCGCCTTAAATGAAGTTTGCGTTATTTGTGGTGAACTCCACGACTCCAAACAGTGCGAAAAGTCTCGCAATGACCCATCTGTGAGACGTTGTAATAACTGCGGTGAAAATCATACTGCAAACTACAGGGGTTGCGCAGTGTATCTGGACTTAAAACGCAAAATAAACCCTAAAATGAGAGCTGAGCAACGAATGCTGAATATGCAATTTAATCAGAGGGCCATGTTACCAAAAAATACAATAGTCACCAAACCAACGAGTGCAGACACACAAAACGATAACTTGGAGACATTCGCCAGCAGTTTTGCACAGCCAGGTGTTTCGTACGCAAATATCCTAAAAGGTAACAAACCGAAACCAAAAGTTCATTCTAATGAGGACCTAAACATTCACACCATGATAAATAAATTAACCGAGACCATCCAAAGTTTCATGTTGATGATGGAAAGACAAATGAGCATGATGATGCAAAATATGAATACGCTTATGCAAATTATAGTCAAAAATCAAAAATGACAATTCTAAAAATAGCCATTTGGAATGCGAACGGGCTCTCGCAACATAAAGCTGAGGTACAAACATTTCTTATCGAACAAAATATAGACATCATGTTAATATCTGAAACACACTTTACAAAACAAAATTTTTTTAATATTACCGGCTATTCCGTTTATGACACCAAACATCCGGGTGGAAAAGCACACGGCGGCACTGCAGTCTTAATAAAAAAAAGATTAAAGCACTACGAGCTCCAGAAATATGCTAAAGATCACATCCAGGCTACAACTGTCAGTTTGGAAGAATGGTCTGGGAAATTTTTAATATCGGCTGTCTACTGTCCACCGAAACACGCAATTAAAAACAGCAATTTATCGATTACTTTAACCAGTTGGGAATCAAATTTCTAGCAGGGGGTGATTACAACGCTAAACATGTGCAATGGGGTTCGAGGTTGACGTCACCGAAAGGAAAGCAACTCTACGAACCAATAAACGAGAAAAACCTTGATTATTTATCATCTGGACATCCCACATATTGGCCTACAGATAGAAAAAAAATTCCTGATTTAATAGATTTCTGTGTAATACGAGGAATAGCACGCACCAATGCTCAAGTCGTTGACTGTTATGATTTATCATCAGATCACTCACCAATAATAGTAACACTAAGTACCCAAGCATTAAAAACTGAACCACCACAACGTTTAACAAACAAACGAACGAAATGGGTTCTCTATAGAAACATAGTAGATGTAAATTGTCATCTTGATGTTCCACTTCGCACACCAGAAGACATTGATGCTGCGATAGAAAACTTAAGTCAAATAATGGAAATGGCTGCAAAAAAAGCTACTCCGGAGAACAAAAATTCCGAAAAAAATATAAGGCTTTCAAGTAACATTCAAAAGTTATTAGCAGAGAAGCGGACAATTCGGCGGCTATGGCAGCTTCACCAATCTCCTTTGCATAAATGGAAATTAAACAGAGCTATTAAAGCTTTGAGAGAAGCAATACGAGAAGAACAAAATTTAGGAATACAGAATTACCTAAGTGAGCTCACAGCAACAGAAACAACAGATTACTCACTGTGGAAGGCAGCAAGAAATTTAAAAAGACCAGAGGTATCGAACCCACCGATAAGGAAACCAGATGGTCACTGGGCCAGAAGTGACTTAGAAAAGGCTATCGCTTTCTCTAACCATCTACAAAAAGTGTTCACCCCAAACGAACAAAATAATGATTGCGTACTACCACAGCTTACGAGGGACGAGTCGAACCCAAACCCAGTAAAATTTAAATGGAAATGCGTCAAAAAAGTTATCAAAAACAGTATAAATCCCAAGAAAGCGCCAGGTCATGATCTAATAACTGGAAAAATGATCAAAGAATTACCAGATAGATGCATAAAATATATAACATATATTTTTAACGCGATTATGAGATGTGGATACTTTCCCCAAAAATGGAAAATATCTCAAATTATCATGATTCCTAAGCCAGGTAAAGACGAAACCCAAGTCTCGTCGTACAGACCAATAAGTCTACTTCCGATAATTTCAAAGCTTTTTGAAAAGATGCTACTACAAGAACTAATACCTATATTATCTGAAGGTCGCATTATACCAGATCACCAATTTGGATTTAGAGAGCAACATGGCACAATAGAACAAGTGCACAGAATTGTAAATACAATTAAGGTTTCCTTAGAAGAAAAGAAATATTGCTCGGCAGTTTTCTTGGATATTGCGCAAGCTTTCGACAAAGTATGGCATGAAGGATTAAATTACAAAATTAAAACTCTTTTGCCTAAACAATTTCATGCAGTTCTTGAAAACTACTTAGCCCAAAGGATGTTCCAGGTGAAACAAAATACGGCCACTACTGATCTAACCGAGATAAAGGCAGGAGTACCGCAAGGTAGTGTATTAGGACCTGTGCTATACTTGTTATTCACAGCTGACCTACCAATAACTGAAAAAATCGTCACTTCAACTTTTGCTGATGACACAGCTATATTATTTTCACACAAAAATCCTCAAACAGCATCGAGAGAATTACAAGAACATCTACACAAAATAGGAGATTGGTTAAAAACTTGGCGGATAAGGACGAATGAATGTAAATCAACACATGTAACATTCACATTAAATAAACGTACATGTCCAGCAGTAAAATTAAACAATATCACAATTCCTCAACAAACAAACGTCAAATATCTCGGTGTGCATCTCGATAGAAGATTGACATGGAAAAAGCACATTGAAACAAAACGCAATCAAATAAAAATAAAATTTTCTAAAATGTACTGGATGATCGGAAGAAAATCGAAACTCTCTCTAGACTGCAAGGTTCTACTATACAAAGCGATCCTAATCCCCATATGGACATATGGTATCCAACTTTGGGGCTCAACTAGTGCATCAAATATAGATATCGTACAAAGAACGCAAGCAAAGATACTTCGTAGCATTACAAATGCCCCATGGTATATTCGAAACAGCAACATCCATAGAGACCTAGGAATCAAAACTGTTAAAGAGACAATTAAATCATGCAGTCTAAAATACCAACTGAAACTGGAATCACACCCTAACGAATTAGCTAGAGAACTACTAAGGCAACCGAAATATGGACGGCTTCGCAGAACAGATCCTCTAGATTTAATTAACTGAGAAATATAATCTAATAATTTCGTGCATGTTGGAATGAAATTAATTAATTAATAATAATTTAATAAAAATAATGCATAATGATATTAAGTATTAACATAGGTTAAGGCTTAAGTTAAAATTTTTTTTTTTTTTTTTTATATAGTTTTTAAGAATTTCACACTTCTTGTTAGTTTCGTATAAAGAAAGATTCAAGAATAAAGCCTTTGGCAATAGTTACAAAAAAAATATCCCAAGTATAACAAAACGAAAGTAAAAATTGAGCACAGTATTTTCCTTCGTTTTCATCCAAAATTAACGAAAGTTAAACTTCACATTATAATGATAGTGTTTGTAGCGTATACGTATTATATACATATATATGTATATAATACGTATACGCTACAAACACTATCATTATAATGTGAAGTTTAACTTTCGTTAATTTTGGATGAAAACGAAGGAAAATACTATGCTCAATTTTTACTTTCGTTTTGTTATACTTGGGATGCGTATACAAATGGCGTTATTTAGTTTATTGTGAGAACGCTAAGTTTATAGTAACGTTTAACGATGCGGATACATATTAATTTAATTGAACTCAACTTTGATATTAATTTAATTGAAGATAGGAAGGCTGTAAAATAATTGGTAATGTAAAGATTCATTCGAGATATTTTGGTACAATCTATTATATTTTGTTTTCCTATTTTATATTTAGAAATCATTATTTATGAAGCAAGATGGCCACGAACTAAAAAAGTGAATTAGAGCAAACTTTACAGAGCTGTTCACCAAAGAGCTTAGCTGCAAGTTTACGTTTAACGGTCAATAAAGATAATGTGAGGTATGGTTTACGTTACTCCGTGTTAAATTTAATAATTATAATATTATTTTCAACATTTTAGATTGTACTATAGAAAAATTTACGAACTCTATCGAAACCGATTTAATATCCACAAATTACTTTTATTATATAAAAGACAAACAAGGAAAATTATTTAAAAAAAAAATCTAGTTTAAATATTAGAAATTAAAAAACTGAATAATTTAATCGAAATGTATATATATGTATGTCCAAAGTAATCAATAATGAATTAAAATAATGAATTTAATAAATCATTTTATATTACAAAAACAAAAATATTTCTTTAAAAACATTTAATTTTACAACCAAAATTTGAAATTGCCGTTTAAACAAACACAAGCACAATTGTTCCCGCCAAATATTTCTCAATACGTATGCACATGCAATAAAATGTTTATAATGAGTTTAGTCCAGTTTCGGATTTTCGCGACACGCTTCATACGTTTTATTTTAATAAATTGCAACTCAAACTTAGAAAAATACTAGACTAAGTTTAGTACTTAAGTACGAATATCGCCAGAAAAATTGAAAGTAAAAATACTTGGGATATGCTCACCTAAAATATGATGGTGAGAGTCAAGTGACAAAGTATTTTTGGTATTAGAAATATAATTGTGGTCTTACTTTGAGAAATTTACAACAACAATCCCATATATGTAATTCCAAATTGGAATTGTTTTCAACCAACTTTTTTGCTGGTATAGAATAATTCTATTCTACCGGTTGTAAATTAGTTACGATTTCTAATAATATTCAATATTATTCGGTGATATTACTATTTAAATAGATATATTTAGTTGTGTTTTCACGTTTTGTTTAACTTCAAAATGTAATTGTTCCCAACTAATAAAAATAAGTAAATACAATTTTTGGTTGTTACTTTGAGCACAATATTTATTCTATTCCAGCATGGATTTAACAGATGTTGGAAAAATCAAACTAACCATTAATGAATTTTGGAAAAATTTGTCAGTAGTGCGGAATAGCTTAGGGCCGCCAATTAGAGAAAGCATGGAATGGAGAAAGGCAAAAATACGAGCACAATTTTTTTAGATAGTATACACAATTTTTTATATAATATATTTTATATTTTTAATATTTTTTTATAATTATTTTGTATTACGATACGATGAAAATATCGTAATAAATTTTGTCATACAAAGACATACAAAAATATCTTTATATGAAAACTATTTGTAAACAACTAAAATTGTTTGACATTACTATATGGTTACCATAACGACAAATAACAAACTCTAAAAAATACAAGAATCCACATACGACGCCGCAAACAACGGCTCGCCAAAATAAAAGGGAGACTCATAATACCAATTTTGAACTCGGGTGACTTAGATAGTCACGGCGAGTGGTGTAGTGATGCGAGAATCATAATAGGGCAGCTAATGTTATTGCGCTATGATTTTATATGGACAGGAACAACATTTTGTTCAACTTTTATGTTATACATATGTATATGTATTTTCGTATTAACAATAATACATTAAAAACAATGTTGAACTACAGTGTCTGGAATAAACTCAAAAATATATTGTTTGTGTATGATTTGTGTGTGTAGTTTCTTTTCTGTGTTTTTGTTCAATCTTCAATGTCCATTTCATTTTCTCTGATGGCGGGTGCATGAAGACTCGAGCCTTAGCTCAAGTTAAAAATAAGTGATATAATGCAAATTGTTGTTGTAATGAAAATGTTGTTGTACCGCCTTTTTGAGATAACACATTTTTAAGTTTTAACTTTGTTTGCTCGTCTCGAGAGTCGAGAGACATTTCATGCGGCCGCCTTGAAAGATTGATGAGGTGCGACGTTGTGTGGTTAAAATTATTCGTGTATTCACGAATTGGGCGAGAATATGATTTCCTTTACACATATAAATGCCATCTTAAAACAATTTGTGAAAGTTTTTAGCGCAATCAATTATCTGCAAATCTCTGTCGTAAATTATAATTGAATGAATGTTTAAATGAGTGAATTACTATGTGTATTCCCCGGGTTTGTTTTATTAGCTAAGAAAAGATGTGAAGTATTAAACTATTGTGAAATAACTTAGGCATTAGTAAATAGTAAATTTTTGTTATGACAGCGCCAATAATGTTTTGACGTGCAGAATCAATTTATAATTATTTTTTCAATTTGGTTGTTCACTCGGGTTTGACATAAAATTATACGGAGTGAAGTTAGGGTCACAAAAAATATCATGATAAATTTTATCATTTTGGTCGGACTGAACACACCAAATGTAATAAATCCGCAATTACACAACATTTTAGCACATAAGATATTTTGAAAATACGTCGCACAAAATTACAAATTGTTCTTACAATTTTAATACATCTATGAAAAATTAAAATTTATTCGAAATTGAAGTACAAATGACGCGGTGTCTTTGTTTTGATAATTATGTTGTGGCGTTTACTTTTGTATATATGTATGCGTAAAAATCTGACAAAAAATCGCGATTTTTTAAAGTTACACCGGGTAACTTTTCCGGGTAAAATTTTTTTTTTTAAATGAACGTGTAGTGTCAAAATGTTACCCTGACAGCTCAACCCGTGTAAGTTTTTTTACCCTGACCGCTAAACCCGGGTAAGTTTTTTTTGCCTGACATTTCGAATGAACTTACTATTAATTTTAAGCTATAGTAACAACAGTGATACATATCATTGTTGTTACTATAGCTTAATCAGTGCACCTAGAATACTACGTATTCTAGGTGCACTGGCTTAATACATCGATGTTTACACTTGTATATATGACGACAGAGAAAAAAGAGTACGGAATTGGATGTGAATATAACACTGTTTTGGGTACGTACTCAAGAATGTTTGGTGAGAATAAACGAAACTCGATCTCCTACTAGAACAACGGAAAATAAACAAAATATAAAGTGAAATATTTAGGGCTTTGTTCAGTTATAAACTTTTGGATCCTTAAACAAAATATTTGCGGCTCAGAGTTTGAACATTTAAATTTTTTCAAAATAATGAAGTGTTTGCCAAGAAAGGCAAGTTTTTAAGACCAAGAAAAATCAACATCGTCTGTTATTTAAGCCTTATTAGGCAGTATTTAACATATGCGACCCAAATAATTTACACTTACACTTGAAGTGTAATTTATTTGGCAGCCCAGAGAAGAAAAGCATAAACAGAATCTTTTCGTAAATAAGAAAATTTATGAAACCGCAAGATTACACATATCACGTATGTTTAGTAGTAAGGCTTTATTAGGCATTTACATGTAAAAAATAGATTACTTTTGCAAATTTTTGCAGGTAAATAAGAAGCATCCGCCTATAAAAATATTCAATATCTCTTTTTCAAACAACAAAAAAAAATGCTAAATTAAGTCCAAACCACACAAATGTGTGAATAAAAAAATCATAGTATCTAATGGCGTTTTTGATAAAAAATTTCGCTTGATTTTAAGTACAACCAACACAATTGTGTGTATAGTTATAGTGTTTTCTTTCGAACGAAAATAAGTTTGAAAGGAATGCACAAATGTGTAAGTTGGTTCAAAACACATACAAAAATAAATTTTTGACATGGTACTTTTGCCGTACCCACACAATTGTGTTACCGGGCTAAGCGGATAAGCGAGAAAGAAATAAACGTATATAGTAATGCCAGAATTTTTTTGATTGATTGATTGATTGATTGGACTGTGGAACCAAGTGCTAGCCAAGAGTCCCGGATAACGCCGGGCCTATTCATACAGCCTTTTTACACTTAACAATAGGAAGGATAGAAAAGGTTTTTTTTTGGGACGGAACGATCCGGTCGCAGACACCTAGCGATCATACGGCACAACACAATTCTAATCTACTTCTAATCTACTAGAGGAAGGATAAAGGCTTAATAGGTTTAATGGATAATGATGGTATTGGTCTTCAACAATCGCTTCTCCAAATCAGCAACCTGAGGGAAAAATTTTGTTATTTCACGTACATCTGAAAATTTCCTGAAATTTAAGTCAAATTTAATGCTTTCCGGCTTCCTAAACAAAATTGATTGATTGAATCAGCACGGTTTCAGACACCTAGGTAAAGTCGATAGTTAATAACACAATGACGACGCAATTCTAATCTACACAATCAACAATTGGATGTTTCATTTACCAAAACGATTAACTCCATAAAACAAAAAGATGCTAAAAATGAGAAAATTCTAAAATGGTTTTTCTAAATTCCTCATAAATTGCAACTTTAGTTACTTTTAATTTTGTCATTTAGTGGTGTTACTTATTATTACAAAAATTTGTTTTGAATATATACAATTAGGAGCCAATCAGTTACGTTGATATTAAAATTTAAAAAAATTCAAAAAATCGAGTTTAATCGGTTTGGCTTGGGAATCATCCAATTAATATTTCAAAGAAATATTATTTCACCTACATCTGTAGATTTTCTGAAATATAATTCTAAAAAAATATTTTCCGGTTTCCTAAATAATATAAACATTTATTAATTTAATCCTCCTGCAATTCCACACCTTACAATATAATTTCTGAAACCATAATTATTTAAATTATATTACAAATTACTCTAAAATCATTAGTTTTTAACTCTTGAACTGACAATCACGAGATAGCCCAATAAAAAATCAAAAAGTTGTTAAAAGTATGTGAGGCATTCCAAAGGCAATGGATCCCGGAAAACTATCAAGATTATTCAATACCAGATTAACTACCGGATTGGATATTTCAAATAAATTTAGCTTAGGTTTTAGGTTTCAATGGTTTACACTTAGGCCATTTTTGGCCCATTGTGATACCACGCATTCATGCTATATCATTAACCCATTCACTTATTCACCTACTCACACAACTACAGTATACCACCTGCACATTGCAAGCTCCATGTCAACCTGTACATTGACATGGACGGTGGGTCGGCGCTGAATTCTACACTCCATCAGAGGGTCTCAGTTGTGTTTATTAACATCACCGATTGTAGTTGATGATGAAAATTCGATTTGCATCTGGCCTCTGATGGGATTCGAACCCAGTACCTCCCGGTCCACGTGCCGAAGCTTTAACCACTGCAGCACTTGTCCGGTTAAATTTAGCTTATTTCGCAAACATTTCAAATGATTTATTAATTTTGGCCACTAACGAATATTCGTTTAATTACCAAGTAAATTATACTGCACAGAACATACATATTATGCCATGCTCAATAGAGCTTTATCACTCCTCAACCAATTACTGTCAAATGTGGTATGCAGAATTGGATTGACACTCTAAAATAATGTTCAATGGAACTAGGCCGTCTCTCAACAAATGTTGGTCAAATTCGGTGCGTAAATCTGAATTTGACGAAATTTTAGGATTCGGACATAATGAATGAAACCAGGTTGTTACCTAACCGATAATTTTCCAATTAGTTTGTAGAGCTGGACTAGGATTTTAATAAACTAGAGTCAGCTTGGGGTTTTTACGTGTCTTTTTTTTGGTCAAACAGTTCGACCATTCTGAATGGAAATGGTCAAGTTCCACCCCAAAAAATTATTGTCAAATCAGGTATGCAGAATTGGGTGGGGATTTGAAAATTAATTTTAGAGAAGTTCTGGAATTCGGCCAGACTAGACAATTTCAAAATAGGCTTTGACTTTTGTGTCGAGTGGCCGCGTTTTTTTTTAAATCTAATTTTTTTTTTATTACGTGTTTTACCCATGTAAAAAATTTAATAAATTGCACCAGCTTTACCTAGTTTTAAAAGATGAAAGGAATATTTAAAACAGGCGGATCATATAATTCCAAAGGACTATTTTCGGGATTAAATACACCGAACTGTAAACGTAGCTATTCAGGATTGGTTTTAAATCGGAAAAACTGCGGCTCTGGACACCAATGATTGGAATTTGAATGGGCTACACATCATATTATAAATAAGCTTGCTAGCTTAAAATTTGATGTAAAGCTCAAATCTAAATTGAATTGTAGCTAAATAAATAAATAAATAAATAAATAAATAAATTTCTTAACTAATTAAGTTTAAATCTGGTATATTGAGCTGAATCGAGATTTCAGCATAAATCCTGGATGAAGTTCTGGATTTTTCTTCAAAATAAATTTGAAAATAATACATTCACCATTACTGAACCAAATTTGGCCTTAACCGGCCAAGAGATGACGACAAAGAGATGAAGTCAAATTCAGCTTTCCCAAAACTAAAGTTTGCTTGAATTCCAATTCAGCCCAACTCGTACCCAAAACTATTGTATGCATCTTCTGCAGTATATCGTCTAGAAACAGATTACTGAGACAATTCTGCACATTCCATTAATCAAAACAAAACAAGGTTTAGAAAATAGAACTACGTGGAAGGCTTCTTACATAGTTGGTGCCTGAGCAAGTTGAATATGATTTAGAACTCAAATCAATCGATATTCGTGTCTGACGTTCCCATGTAATTGCGAACCTGTTTCGCAACCGAAAAAAACCGAGGGATATCACAAGAAACATTTACTTGTCATTAAAAACGAAAATAAAAATTAAAAAACATTTTCCCTTTGCCTTACCGTAACACATATGAGGTCCTACACTTTTAAACCATTCTACAAAAAAATATGTTATTTATATTATTTGAAATTTTCATCATGCATTATTATTAGTTAGAGAGAAAATTAATTTAAGTAAACAAATTATAAACCAATTACATAAACCTAAAAATCAGTTAACAACAAATAATAATGCCTGTATGTACATGTTATATATTTACAATACATATATGAATTTAAATTACATTGGATGAATCCACACGAGGACTCCTTTGTGGCCGATTTCTGAGTGATTCATCGATAATCTAACCATTTTTGCAGTGTCTCGCATCTCTCTCTCTCTCTAGCTTCACATCCCATGAAGGGATTTTGCCGCCCGCACTCAGTCCATCGCTCTCGACCTCCAGTTTCGACATCCTAGTGCGTGTAGATCTTGTTCGACGTCGTGACGCCAGCGCAGTCGGGGTCTTCCTCTACGACGCACACCGGCTGGTTGTTGATAAAACACTTTATTGGTCATCCGTTGTTATGGGGACCTTGCAAAGTGGCCAAGCCATCTCACTCGATTGGATTTGATGAATCTGTAGCGGCTCAAAAACCTTTTCACTTCGTGGCACTCCTCGTAGCAAAACTATTTATACACCGCGCCGCTTAATTACGAGGCATTGCTCGTTTTGCTGAATATAGTTATTTCGCCACCTACATTTGCGAATCTCGATATTTATCGATTATCGATAAATATCGAGATTTTAATTTTGCCGCGAACAATCGTTCACCATTGTTGTGGACTGTTATAACTTATACGAAAACTTTATAATTTAATAAATAATAAATAGTTAATATAATATTAATATAGTGAGTGTTAATTAATTATAATAGTTAAAAGCCCAGTAACACCCGCTATAAATGGTGACCCCGACGTGATCAATTGGGTGAAATCTTGTATCGATCAATTGGGCGAAATCTTGTATCCCATGTCAAAAGTCCAAAGTTCACCGCCACACAAAATCAGAACTTGGTAAATTCGAGCTACTAAGTGGCCGGTTTGAACACATACACATGGACCTGGTTGGTCCACTGCCCCAATCGAATGGCTATCATTACATTCTAACGATAGTCGACCGATTTACCCGCTGGCCAGAAGCTTATCCAATCCGAGAAATGACCGGAAAAACCGTAAGTAAGATCTTCTACAATGAGTATATCTGTAGATATGGTGTCCCACTCTTCATCACGACAGATCAAGGAACACAATTCGAATCAACGTTGTTCACCGAGCTCACGAAGCTCCTAGGTTCCCATCGCATTCGGACAACTGCATACAACCCGAAAGCGAATGGTCTTGTCGAACGGTTCCACAGGCAATTAAAATCCGCCTTAACAGCTCGATGTAATACATCCTATTGGAGTTCAGAACTTCCAACAATCCTATTGGGTATTCGAACCTCCGTCAAGGAAGAACTCAACTGCACACCAGCAGAGCTAGTATATGGTCAAAACATCAAGGTTCCCGGTGAATTCTTCATCAAAGATCAAAATTCGAACCCAAACACAGATACTTCGGATTTCGTGAATCAGCTTCGTACTACCATGAGAGCCTTAGTTCCTACGAACACAAGACATCCACCTGAACAGGCAACGTACATTCCCAAAAATCTGGAAACATGTTCACACGTATTCGTACGTGTGGATAGAGTCAGAGGTCCATTGAGTACACCCTATTCTGGACCGTATCCAGTAACCCGCAAATTGCGCAAATTCTTTGTTGTGGATGTAGATGGAAAGTCCACAACAATTGGCATCGACAGGCTTAAGCCAGCGTACGGAATACTTGTGGTAAACCCAGTCGAAAAACGTAGTGTTCCAAAAACTGTTACATTTCATTTAAAACACTACGGTTTTCGATCCAGGAGGGGAGTGATGTAGCGGCTCAAAAACCTTTTCACTTCGTGGCACTCCTCGTAGCAAAACTATTTATACACCGCGCCGCTTAATTACGAGACATTGCTCGTTTTGCTGAATATAGTTTTTTCGCCACCTACATTCGCGAATCTCGATATTTATCGATTATCGATAAATATCGAGATTTTAATTTCACGATACGAAATGAGAAATGAAAAAGGATAGTCGCGTTTAGAAGTTCAAAGAGACACGGTCTCAAAAATAATAATACAAGTAAAAGTGCACAATCGTTCACCATTGTTGTGGACTGTTATAACTTATACGAAAACTTTATAAATTAATAAATAATAAATAGTTAATATAATATTAATATAGTGAGTGTTAATTAATTATAATAGTTAAAAGCCCAGTAACACCCGCTATAAATCCGATAATATCGCAACCTCCAAGAATTTTCTTTATCTCGTGGTTCATGCGAATCCGATATTCATTGTTCGCGACTTTAATTGGACCAAAGATGGAGCGAATGACCTTCCTTTCGAAAGTTGATAACAATCTACAATCATTAGTGGTCATGGTCCAGCTCTCGCTTCCGAAAGCCAGCACAGGTCTTATGAGTGCTTTATAAAGTGCGAGCTAGCACAACTGCCATAGATATACTACTACTTATACAAAATCTGCTTAAATATAAGTCGTGCTAACTCCACACATATGAAATAAACAATAACTAAGTAAAGATGTATTGTAATTTTTTTTTCCATAGTAATTTTTTTTTAAATAACTAAGTATAAGTGTGTTGGTGAAGAAACAAAAAAAATGAACAAAAAAAAATTCAAATTTACGTTGCATTGTTAGTGTAACCAACACACTCTTTGTTAGTTTTTTTTTAAATAGGTATCTGTCAATGAGAAGAGTAAGCAGGACTTATATTAAAGTAGATTCTGCTTATATTTAAGTAGATTTTGTTCCAAGCATAACAGCTACTAACACATATTTATGTTAATAAAGTTAAAAATTTATGGGAAATCCAATCAAAAATGAATTAAATTAATAAAAATAGTTAAAAAAATAATAAAAACACTTATCTTATGAATCCTTTGGAGCATACTCGACATAGAAATAAGTGTGAGTTGCACGCACTACACACAATTTCCATCCACTGCTGCGCACTATACACTATTTTTAATTTTATTTATAATTATATTAATTTCAGTTTTTATTAAATTCACTTTTAATTAAATTATTAACACATTATTATATTATTTTATTTATTATAACACATTTTTTAGAACACATTACATTAAATTAAATTTTAATTTTATTCTACAGAGAAAGACAAAAACGCGTCTTTTCTCTACAACGATCAATCGCGGCTAAATATAGTAATGCCAGAATTTTTTTATTGGATTATTATATATTTTTAATTAATTTAAATAGGACATTTACATTTTTATATATGCCGCATGTTTTTATTATGAATCCTTAACATTTATAAATATAAATTAATTTTTTTATTAATTTTAAAATTTTTACCATAAAAATACATACTCGGATTGAATATATTTTATAGTAAAATTTTTAGTTTTGTAGTGTTTTCAGCTCAAGAAATCTTCTGCTAAATTTTGCTTGGATATATTTATTTTCTTGTCTCTCAAGTGCAAATAGTAAATGTTATAAGTATATATTATAATATCTCTTTCATTTTGCAAAAGAAAAATCAAAAGCCCGATCAAAATCTACTTAGGTTACTCTAACGGTGCAATGCGACGTAAATTTGATCTTTTTTATTTCTGCACCAGCACATTTATTATTTAACACCAAAATCTACTTTAAAGTCCATACACCAATACCACAGAATAATAATATTCTGTTCCAATGCATCTTTAGTCAGTTTTTGTTTATATCATATGTATGGTATTAGCGACATGACGGTTCGTATCGTTGGATTTTTCTTGCATTCCAATTGATTGATCACTTGCCATTTTATCTGTAGTGTAAGGTAAACTTTACAGCAAATTTGGTTGCAAGCACGTGTTTAAATATTAATTTAACTGCATTACCATAACTTTGTCTGTCACTTCTGAAATTGACGTTTCTACAAAAATATATTATTTACTGTGGTGTAGCGTATTATTGAATATTTTAAGTTGATTTTTCTAGATTTTCATCCTAATATGTACTAATAATTCTATACAATGTTGTTTTTTCTTACGGTGGATTTATAATATAGCAATACAATGGAGCCAGAAAATGATCCATTACGTATAACCGATACAGAAGTGTCCGATTCAGGGAGACAGGATGAACAATGTGCCATTGAGTTTATGTTCGTTACAAACGATAACGAAGATGATCTTATGGAATCTACAATGAATGCCTTTCATTCAAAAATAGAACAGAAAGAGACATTATGTAATGCGAAAAGAAAGTACCGAGATAGTCTTTCGAGTGAGGAGCATGAGAAGCGGAAAGAACGGGCAGCGTATTTAGCTCGAGTGCGTCGTAATAATTTGTCAGCCGAACAAAAGCTTAAAGCACGCGAGGCAGATCGTGAACGAGCTAAAATAAAACGAGCGAATGAAACACCTTCGCAGCGTGCAATGCGATTAGCAAAAGATGCTGAACGAAAACGACATCGGAGACGAGAGTTAGAGCAATTTAAACAATTGTTAGATGAGTTGGACACTGCTAAAAGGAACCGCCAGAAATTGTCATAGAAATTGTCATTGTGGCCACAAAAATTTAATTGTATTTATAAGTGTTAAATTGTAAATAATTACAATAATGTAATCAGTTATTATGCTGGTTAAACTTGTATTATATTAAGGACATCCTATTATGAGATTATTAACTTGCTATTTACATTTACAAATAGCCACATAAAGTTTTTATTGTTCATAAAACATGTTTTTTTTGTAATATAAAAATTTGTGATTCAAAAAATGCCGTTTTAAATATTTCAACACAAATGTTTCATAATTTTCCTTCACTTGCTAGCCTGCCATCTTTTAGTAGGAATTCGAAATACGAACAAGGTGGTTGTCTTATCTATGACAATATAAAAAATATGGCGTCTAATTATTTACTTTCGATAAAATGTCAAAATTTCTTTATAAAAATTTAGTTTTTTATTTCTAATTAAATCAAATTAAATGGAATAAATATCAAATTAGTTTGGTATACATTTTAAGTATCAGGGAAATTGTAAACTATACAAACATTAGTTAGCAACAATAAGAGTAAATTATAAGATAAACAACAAAATTCCCAACCATACATAACTCAAAATGTCAAATGTTTTGTGTAATACATATAGAATAAATAAATCATTAGTAATTTTATAATTAATAATACTTCTAATTATGGAGGAAATAGGCCGGAGTAATATGTCTTCAAATGATTTTGTTGATGAAAAGACTGCAGTGCAACCACACGATTTATTACAAGTGGATATTGAAGGCTTGTCGGAAGAAACGTCATTTCGCCCCCAATTTCCAGTACCAGCACATGCTTATCCCCAAACATATTTGGATTCAAATAATTTTAGCAATAGATTATTATACGGCAGTAGTTACAACAGTAGTACGAACGTAGATCGATTTCCATTTTTTGGCCATCATTTTGAATACCTACACCATTATCCGTCACCAACAAATTTGTCAACAACCGCACCGCCTAGTAGTACGCCTCCGCCACCGAGTAACGTTAAATTGGAGAAATCGGATGATAAAAAGGAAAAACGGTCAATGCAACAAAGGATCCGTCGCATAAATGAATCGCAGGAAGAAAAGGAGGTTAGACGGCAAAAGAATCGTGAAATAAATCGTCGAAGGCGAGCCTCCCTTAAACAAACGGGTATATCAACGGAGCAGTCTCGCAATCGGTTGCGGCAACGGATTAAAAGGGAAATTAGTCGAATGTTACGAACTGGCGAGAAACGGGAAGATTTTTTGAAAGAAACATTTGCCGATGTTAGAATATTCTTTAGCGACGAGGAGTACAATGCATTGTATCAACGCGTACTTGAAACTATTGATTATATACGATGTAAAAAGGTCTAAATTTAACAAAAAGTAATTTATTTTAATTAGTTTTAATTCTGAGCAAAACTAAATTTTATGATTGTGTAATATATGTGAAGTGAGTTTTTTTATGATTAAATAAAATTTTATTTTTCGTATATACAAGAAATTAATATCTACTCCAGGTTTTTTGGTATACGGTATGTTATAACCCAAAGGTTTCGTTGCTTCTACAATTAATCTCGATTCCTTTCGTCGTTTTTTAGCTGTGTTCGACACTACATAGCAAGCGTCTTGCTCAATGTCCTCCGTCCAGCGTTTTCTGCACTTCATTCGTCACTATTACTCAGTTCGATATCGATTTAGAACAGAAATGGCATGCTTTGTTCAACCAGAAGCTTTTTCAAAGGGACGCGAATCTACTCTTTGTATAGATAGTTGTGTAATTAGAGGATGTATTGCTATTACCGAACTTTTTAACAGCCCTTAAAGTTGTGTATCCTAAAGCAATAAATGATTACTCAATGAAATATCGAAGTTCTTCTCATTTTGAAGTTGAGCTCAACTCTCAGCGGACACTCCCTCTCGCTCTCTCTTTTTAGCTGCTACATTCCTTGAAGTGATTATGCCATCCGGACGGTGATCTGACAACTATCTCGGTTCATCACACGCTCCCTTCAGTTTCCTCCGCGATGTACGCCATCCGGATGCTGATGGAACACTTTTTTTATCATTGGTTGTGATGGAGATTTTTCAACGAGGTCGATATTCGGTTGGAGTTAATGGATCCCATAATGTTTTGGTTACCATGATTCATTACAATCCAATATTCGTTGTTCACAACCTTAAAAGGACCATAAATGGATCGAATGACCTTCCTTGATTCCTTCAAAGATGGATAATAATTAGTCGTGAAAGTCCAACTTTGGTTTCCGAAAGTTAGCACAGGTTATCCCGACGATTATACGCGTATATTTCGATACCTTATCAAAGTTAATATGTCTCTTTTTCACCAATCAAAAATTGACGGGTATTTCATTTATGAATTATTTCTTTTCTATTGCTATCACAATCACAACCTACTAGATTCAATGTGAACAATATCACTTTCACTAATTTCGGCCAAGTACCGAAAACAAATAATTGAGAAATGAGAAATTCCGAAATCGATATTTTAAAAATCACATATGTATACAAATTATCATTATAAGGAAGACCCAATAAATATTTAAAATTCAAAAAGTAACAGCGCATTCCCAATAGAATTATAAAAATTATCGCGAAATTTCTTCCAATTGCGATTGCATGTCAAACAAAATCGCGATTTTATAATTATGGTGACAGACACAAACCCGAGTTTGTAACTCTGCAATCGTTCAAATTCATATTTAATTAATGAAATAAAACAATTTCAATGCGTATTTGCCGAGTTTGAATTATCAGTTACAATAAAACTAAATGTATAAATAATTTCTGTGACAGTTAAAAAAGTTTAAAATTTAGGTAATTTACAATCTAAAATTTTTTCTGTATACATTCAATGAAAATGACTTATGTTGTCCAGCCCCATACAATCCAATTGATTTTTTCACCTTTATCTTCTTCCTACAATCCGGTTGTAATAACCTTGTACTATAAACGCAGTAATCCTGTTTTGCCAAAATCGTGTGCCGACAGACTGAAAAAAATAACAGCGTAATCTCGCATTCACGATTAGCTAGTTTGTGCCTGGCTAGGGTATTACTTTTCCCTTTTCCTTACAGAAAGGTATGAAAAACAATTTGAGAATGTTTTTTTTTCTAAAATTTTTTTTCATACTTTTCTGTAAGGAAAAAGGAATTCTATTCGTGATGCGCTGTAAAACTACCTAGTTTTCACTAATAACACTGTGCTCGAATCGTAACCATTTTTTTGTATTCTGGGTACCCAGGGGGTAAACCTAATTCAAGTATGCTGAATTCAATGATGCTAGTCCCATTTCAATGTTATCAACCAGTTGTAACGGTCGAGCGCGTCAGACTGTAAAATATTTGATTCATGGTCTGTGTTGGTAAAGGTAGCAATTTCTTATTGCGAATACTAAATGATAATAAACGGTAGATATTCCCCAATTCCCCCCCCCCCCCCCCCACCCCCTCCCCCACCTGAAAATGATCATTTTTTTTAAAAGTAGACGGATAAAACAAAAGAAATAAAAAAAACGACAGTCAGTTGATAGGAGGTCGTAAACGAGCTTCACAAAAAAGAAAAAAAACAATTTGGCCGGACAGAAAACCTAATACATTGAATAAAAATAACAAAAAAATATAAAATACAAAAACGAAAAAAAACGGATTGAATAAATTGGTGATAAAAAGAAAAAAAGTAAAATTTTTGATCGTGGGAGAATTGACTCCGATTGCTGTGAAAGAACAGTACTAACCACGTGTTGGGTTCTTGAAATAAAGTAGCATTTTAGAAGCGAATTAAAAATACATATATGTAAACGAATGTGGATAGACCTCAAAGAAAAATAAAAACTTAAAATTTATAAAAATTAGTGACGCGAAAATATAAATTGTAGTCACCGTTTCCTAAAGTGTTGAAATAATTACAATAAAAAAATTATAAAATATCTATATTGGGAATAAAGTATTTAGTTTCATTAATAACCTAGCCAAAGTGTTTACAATTAATTCATATCATTGGTGATTTCGATCAGGAATGAAATCTTGGTTACGGTTTTTTCCGATGGTGGTTTAAAGGAGCCTTGAGAAAAAAAAAACTGTCGAGCGTTCGAGATTGTGGGTGTGTTGTTTGTATATGGGGCCAGCGTTTTCGGCCTGATAGTACCATTATAAGTGCAGGCGACCAGAATTCTTGCGTGATCTAGACAACGGTGAAACAGCGACGGTAACAACTTAGGTGAAACGAGCGAGCGAGGCGTTTAGGACATAGACGCATAATTATTTACTGTAAGTACGTACTTTAAATTCACATTCGTAAATTTTATTTATAAATTATAATTTGATTCGTATAGCAAATTTGCTTTCTGGTATTAGAAAAAAAATATGTAAAACCCATATACGCGGGAAGGCTGCGGTTTTGAATTAGTTCATAAAGCTAATAATTTTTTTTGTCATAAAATTTTTTTTTTCACCAATTATAATTTTTTTTAAATTTCACCTACTATATGAAACGTTTGCGACCACCATGCTAGGCTAAGTTCCAGGTGGGTTGGTGAGGGTGCGTTGGGGTGACCGCCAAGATGCCGAACCAGGTGTAATATTGCGATTCATCCTTATCGCGTGTTTTCGACAAACTGAACCCTAGTACGACGAGCACTACCCAGAATCATAACAAAAATCACCTGGTAGTCGAAAACAGATGGATAATTACAAAATGGCGCCGAAACAGGGACCTGATGGTCCACGCGTTAAGATCTTATAAAAACATCCAGTTATTAGTTCTATAGATATCTGCAAACCGTTGACATTTCGGTAAAAATTCGCTATCCGGTTTGCAGAGCGACCTACAGAATATAATCTTAGTTATTAATCTCCACGTTTGTGCTACTAATTTACTTTAACGGTCTACTATCGTGTTTGATTTTATTGGCGTTTGTCGCGATCGACTTCTACGTAAACTAGCTTCCCGTGAGAAACACCAATAATTCATCGATAGGGACCGCCAGTTCTTTAATTTTTTTTTTGTTACCGTTTTGAAGGTCGAAGATCGAAATACCTGTTGATAAATTTTGATTATAATTCTCGTACGAGTATTGCATGTAATTTCATGTTATCAAAACTATCGATTAAACGAGAAATTCTTTCTCTAGTTTTGGTTAACATGAGGTTGCACCTAGCGTGGATGAACTGTTTGAAATTTGTTAGATTTTCTAACTTGACAAGCATCGATCGACTTTTACCGTAATAGGTAAACTACTCGTTGCTGTAAGATAGAACCTCGTATGTCATTCGTCCATAATTTTTTTTGTAATTAACGCAGTATAATTTACTTTGTAAGTCGGCATCACGCGGTTGCTAGAGTGCTCCATCACCAACCTCATTTGCACGCAACAACAAAACAAACTTTTTTTATTTTTTTTTTGATCGTATATATGTATATCTTGGTTACCTTTATTGATTTTCTTTATTATATTATTATATTAATTATTACATTATCCATTTATTTTTAAGTAACCTGAATTCAGGTGAAATTTTTGAATTTTGACTTTATTTATGTTTTTTTAAATTTTTTTTCCCAAATCTTACGAGTTACCTTATTGTACATTACCATCATTGAACATAGTATTCCGTACTCGCTGTGTTGAATATAATTGCCTACGTGTCGAATAATTATTGAGTACATCGGTTTATTTTCTTTGATTTCGGGGCATACCTTTTTGTGATAAGTAGTCTTAAACATGAGTCACAAAAATGAAGATTACCAACCGCTTCTAGGGTTAACTAATGATGAAGTAGAGGTCGAATGCTACATACGAGGAATAAAATTAACGGACGAGTACTATAGAGACCTGCTTCGGGACGCGTTATTCGACGAAAGTGCGAATCCCTCCAACGCACCGAGTAGGAGTCATACGGAAAATTATCGGGAGGAATTAGAACTTTGTAAGAAACAGTCCGTCGCGTTAAATGCGGTATTAAATAAGCCACAAGATGCTTACCCTCGGCTAAAAGAAATTGAAAATCAGCTTAGGCATTGGAGAAGCCGGACCCAAAGGTTACAAGGTTGTTTCCATCAAGACAACGATGTCGATAAAACTTTGAATCAATTTCGACGATTAAAACAGATGATGGACGCTCGTCGCGAAGAACTGTCGGAAATTGCGCCGGCAATAATACCCGGTGTAGCTCCAGCTAGTAATGAGCCATATCGCACCACGGTGACAGAACTAGCGGCTTCCTTGTCTGATATTGGACTAGATAATCCGAAACCTTTAGCATCCACCTCCACCGCACCTTCGGGCGTTCCAACAACCTCTGCGTTTCCCCTGTTTAATTTGGATTACATTCCCAACCCTCAGCAGACTCTTACCACTTGGGTGCAGCACCCTCAAGTTACCAAATGTACGTCGAGAATTATGGCAACAAATACTATTCCGTATCAAAATCCAATAGTTATCCCTTATTTGACGAACCAACCATATACACCGTACCTCCCGAAAGCACATACCTTCTCGCCACACGGACTAAAATCGCATGAGGTTTCGGAGACACTCCCCCCGAGGACGAATCCAACACAACATCCCGGATCCAATGATATGAATACTACGCTAGGTCCGTCAGGCGAGCCCTATTATTACCACGGGACTAACGATCCAAAATGGAAAATTTCATTCACAGGACAACAAGGAGGGTTGGATATTCACGATTTCCTGTTTCGAATAGAATCATTATCTAGCAAGGAAAATGTTTCGTTGAATCGGCTGGAAGCGTTCATGCCCAAACTATTGACCAATACTGCGGAAAAATGGTACTGGGTATACGTGCGGAAATTCCCAAACTCGTCATATTTTCAATTAAGACAAGCTCTTCTCGATCGATTTAGCACTACGGAATCCGATCGCGCACTGCGTAGATCTATCCAGAATAAAAGACAATCCGAGCGCGAGACCATATCCGAGTATATTTTAGAAATGGAGACGCTCAACGGAAGACTCATGCGGCCGTTTTCGGAGGCAGAATTAGTTGAGATAATCCGAGACAACATGGGAATATCGTATAAAGAAGTTACATTGTCTACCGCATCTTTTACCGCCGATCAACTTCGAATAGTTTGTGAGCAATATGAGAAGTTGTGGGCACAGAAATCGAAACCCGTTAAAAGTGTAAGATTCGTGAACGTACCGAGAGATGTGCATGAGATAATCCACGATAACATCAGCGAAGAACATAACTCTCGTCAACTGGAATATTCTTCATCGTCTTATGATACACGGTAGGAGAAATACCCGCAAGATCTTCATATGGATGCCATTGCGAAGCCTAGGAATATTGTATACGGGGAAAATTCCAGAGAACCGTTTATATCTTCAACTTTAGTAATTTGCTGGAACTGTCGCGATATAGGACATCGGTACCAGGACTGTGCCTTGCCTCCGTAATTGCTTGAAATTTAAATCGGGAAACCTTCTTCCGGGAGTGAGCCGTGCGGGATCGACACGACCGGTACAAATTATATCCCGACAAGTTCGAGCGGAGAATCAACCTGTTTTCCAAAGAGAAAGTCCGACATCGGATACCGAACCCTCCAGTCAGTGCTAACGCAAAACTTAGCTACGTCAATGGCTAAACCATCAGCCTCTCAGTCCTTACCGGTCAATCCGAGTAAAACGTGTAATATATCGGGTTTGCCATCTGATTATCGAGTCTCTACACCTAAACATACCGAAACCTAAGAACCTCTAGATATTTTAAATTCCGTAAAATGTTGAAGCGAGCCTGTGCAGAAACTATTATTAGTATGCTAAACGATACCCGTCCACACATTGTAGTAAATATTTCTGGATGCGAAATTCGAGGTCTTTTAGATAGAGGAGCATCAACCAATTTTCTTAAAAACTTCGGCCTTACGTACAAAAAGGTGTATTCGGAAGCAACGTTCCCTCTAATTATTCAAAATCATGCGCGGCATAACTGCATTGTGGGCAAGTATTTTAAATTTAGCAAATTTCGAGCAAAACTTAACAAAATTACAATACAATAATTTTTACATAAAATTTTATTTAAAAATAAATTAAAAAAAACTTTAATGCGTGAATTTCACAGTTAAACAAATTTTTTCAGTAAAATTAATACGAGATAAAAATATAAATCCTTTACTTGTTAGAGAGAAACAAAAAAATTGTTCAATAAAATTTACTGGCAAATAATAGGATAAGTGGGGAAAATGTTGCCATAAAAAGTATGAAACTAAATACTTTTCATATGTATGCGATGAGGAATATTTTTCGCACACTACGACAATTTTGTGGTTGGAAAAGTATTATAGTGAAATGTCGAGAAAAAAAATGGAACTCGTTATTTGTTTTTGTGCTGCTAGATACAACACGTTCAGAAAGGAGGTAGGGTAACATAAATTTTTGAAAATTTTATATTTTGTTAAAATGGTTCATTTTCAATTTTGTTAGTTATGTTGCCGCCAATCTGTCACTATTTTGACTATAAAAGTTGCTATAAAAACAAACAAAAGTTGCTGTCTTTATCGCTCTAACGTAATTTAAATATACTCTTCTCTTTTCGGTTTCCCAGTATTTTTTACTGGAAAAATTTGTTTCACTGTGGAATCCACGCATTGTAATATAATTTCCGATTTTTCCCTTTTATAAAAATCACTGACAGCTTTTGCTTCAATACATATTTTACAAAGTGCATCACTTGTTTCAACTTAATAACTTATAGAAATTTCATATAATATAACTTTTTGTTTTATTGATAACGACAGGACTTCTGTTTTAACGTGTTCATTTAACCATTCTACTCTAAATTTTGAAGCCGTCTTGTTTGTTCGGGAGTCTGTTATTCGGGGGTCCCGGGTTCGATTCCTGGTGTTGAGAAGTAAAGAACTTACGACTGGGTGTTTTTTTAACGGATCATATGTTATTTATATATGCTTGTCCATTTTCAGATTTTCAAGCCATAGTAGTTACAGCTTCGTCCTTAATAATATTTTTGTGAAGTTTGAGCTTATATCTAATTTTTCTAATCTAAATTGTTTAAAAAAAATCACGTCATACTCGTATATGTAAAAAAAAAAATTAAACTGCGTGGATTTACAAATTTTTAAATTTTGTAACTAACACGAAAAAAATGTTAGCAATATTGCAGATGGGCGGCTAAAAATTATGATGGGCAAAATACAATTTAAATCTGGGCGGCCGCCCGTGTGCCCAGCTTAGCGGGAACGTTGTTCGGAAGTAAAAACAGCAGACGGGACTAGGAATAAAATAATTGGGTATATTGACGTGTCTGTAGGATACCTCAGTCAAACGCATATGATCCGCATGTATCTAGTTCCGACACTACAAGGTCGCCTGTATCTCAGAATAGACTTTTGGAATGCCTTTCACATCGCGCCCCAGATTCTCAATGCAATAGATGTTCCAAGTACAGACGATTCGGAAAAGCATGCATTATCCCCCATCCAACAACATGAATTCGATCGTATATTAAGTGATTACCCTTCATTCGAAAGTGACGGATTAGGACACACGACACTTATTGAACACCAAATTGATGTCGGAGAATGTGCTCCTATTAAACAAAGGCACTATTCTGTGTCCCCCGCTATAGAAGAACTTATATACAAAGAGCTCGATCGTATGCTCGAAATGAACGTAATTGAAGAAAGCACAAGTTCATGGTCATCCCCGATCGTTTTAGTACGCAAGCCCAATAAAGTTAGATTATGCCTGGACTCTAGAAAGCTCAATGCGGTAACGAGAAAGGACGCATATCCGCTGCCTTTAATTAACGGAATTCTTGGGCGCTTAAACAACACAACGGTTATCTCCAGCATCGACCTCAAGGACGCCTTTTGTTAAATTCCTTTGAACATAGAATCGCGAGACAAAACCGCCTTTACGGTCCCCGGCCGCCCACTTTACCATTTTCGTGTCATGCCGTTTGGGTTGTGCAACTCACCCCAAACGTTATGCCGATTAATGGATAAAGTGGTGCCGCACCATCTTCATTCCAAAATTTTTGTCTATCTGGAGGACCTGCTCGTAACTTCGTCTTCTATATCGGAGCATCTTATTTTACTTAAACTTGTCGGGGATAGATTAAAACAAGCAGGCCTGACTATAAACGTGTCTAAAAGCAAATTTTTTATGAAAGAAGTAAAGTATTTGGGCTTTATCGTAGGCAACGGTATATTGAAAACTGATCCGGAGAAGGTAGAGGCGATACGAAGTTTCTCTACGCCGACCTCCCTCAAACAGACTAGGCGACTGCTAGGAATGACGGGTTGGTTTCACAGGTTCCTTCCGAATTATGCCGAAATCACAACACCAATTACGAACCTTCTGAAAAAGGGTATAAAGTTCACCTGGACCCAAGAAGCGCAACAGGCTCTCGAGAAGCTGAAATATCTGTTAACTACCACTCCTGTTCTCGTGAATCCTATCTGTTCCAAACCCTTTTACATTAGATGCAATGCTTGTAAGTTTGGCGTAGGGAGCGTATTATATCAATTGGACGAGGATGATAATGAACGACCTATTGCGTTTTTTTCAAAAAAACTGAATCGAGCCCAGTCCAACTACTCAACCACTGAGCTAGAGTGTTTAGCCGCCGTGTTGTCAGTAAAAAAATTCCGCCCTTATATAGAAGGATACCACTTTACGATTATTACTGACCACTCTAGTCTCAAGCGGTTGATGTCACAGACGGATTTGAACGGAAAATTGGCCCGCTGGAGCTTAAAACTACAAGCCTACGACTTTGAGATTCGGCACCAGCACGGTTCCCAAAATATAGTTCCAGATACCCTTTCTCGTATGTACAGCGAAGAGATGTCAATATCAGAAATCGATTTAGGGTCGACAGCATTTTTGGATTCGGATTACGTGCAACTCCGCCACAAAATAATGACGATTCCTACTAATTACCCGATGTTCCAAATTAAGAATGACCGCATCTATATTAAAGTGGATTCAAAAATAGATCCAGCCTTGACCGATACCCCTGAGTGGAAAATCTGGATACCGCGAAATATGACGGAGGAGCTGATCAAACAAAGTCTTGACGTATCCATAGCTGCACACGGGGGCATTGCGAAAACTTTAGAGCGAGTGCGTTGTCTTCATTATTGGCCAGGGATGCGGAAACAAATTTATGACTATGTCTCTAAATGCACCGTTTGTAAAACCTCTAAAAGTGCAAACATCCTATTAAAACCACCCTTAGGACAGACGGTATTCGCCCAAAGACCATGGGAACGAATTTATATCGACCTAATGGGCCCATATCCTCGTTCTCGAGCGGGAAATACTTTTATGTTGGTAATATTAGATCAGTTTTCCAAATTTGTGTTACTCAAGCCCCTCAGATCAAGTACCACCAATAACATTATAAGTTATTTAAAAAATGAAGTTTTCCTCGTGTTTGGGGTACCGGAACAGATCCATTCGGATAACGGTGTGCAATTTATCAGTAAACCGTTTGCACAACTATTGAACGATTTTAATGTACAGCATTGCAGAACGGCCCTCTACTCGCCACAAGCAAACGCGTCGGAGCGAATCAATAGGTCGGTGATAGCGGCGATCCGCGCATACGTCAAAACAGACCATAAATCATGGGATAACCACTTACCCGAGGTCGCGTGTGCATTAAGAACCGCCAGTCATCAATCTACCCGGTTCTCACCTTACTTCCTAATGTTTGGGTATAACATGCTAACCGATGGAAATTCTTATAAATTATTAAGGGAGATGAAGAGTTTAAGGGAGGACGTAGAGCAGTTACCCATGAATGATCGGTTATCGATCATCCACAGCTTCGTAACGCGAAATCTTCGAGAGGCTTATAATTCGTACGCAGCAAAATATAACCTGCGAACTAGGCCAGTTAACTATAATGTGGGTCAGAACGTTTATATAAGGCAACATCCCTTGAGTGACTCAACCAAAAATTTTTGCGGGAAATTTGCACCAAAGTTCATTAAAGCTGTTGTCTCAGAAAGGGTTGGTAATGTTTATTACAAATGCAAGGATGAGTAGGGTAATCTCCTTGGAACATACCACGCGAAAGACATAAAATTGTAGGGCACCATAAATCAAGGAAATTCAGATGCATCGATAATTGTTTTCGGCGTGTACGCGATGCATCTGTCCTGTAACGGTCGAGCGCGTCAGACTGTAAAATATTGGATTCATGGTGTGTTGGTAAAGGTAGCAACTTCTTATTGCGAATACTAAATGATAATAAACGGTAGATATTCCCCAAATACCCCCCCCCCCCCCCCACCTGAAAATGATCATTTTTTTTAAAAGTAGACGGATAAAACAAAAGAAATAAAAAAAACGACAGTCAGTTGATAGGAGGTCGCAAACGAGCTTCACAAAAAAGAAAAAAAAACAATTTGGCCGGACAGAAAACCTAATACATTGAATAAAAATAAAAATAACAAAAAAAATATAAAATACAAAAACGAAAACAAACGGATTGAATAAATTGGTGATAAAAAGAAAAAAAGTAAAATTTTTGATCGTGGGAGAATTGACTCCGATTGCTGTGAAAGAACAGTACTAACCACGTGTTGGGTTCTTGAAATAAAGTAGCATTTTAGAAGCGAATTAAAAATATATGTAAGCGAATGTGGATAGACCTCAAAGAAAAAAAAAAACTTAAAATTTATAAAAATTAGTGACGCGAAAATATAAATTGTAGTTACCGTTTCCTAAAGTGTTGAAAGAATTACAATAAAAAAATTATAAAATATCTATATTGGAATAAAGTATTTAGTTTCATTAAGAACCTAGCCAAAGTGTTTATAATTAATTCATATCAGTGGTGATTTCGATCAGGAATGAAATCTTGGTTACGGTTTTTTCCGATGGTGGTTTAAAGGAGCCTTGCGAAAAAAAAACTGTAGAGCGTTCGAGATTGTGGGTGTGTTGTTTGTATATGGGGCCAGCGTTTTCGGCCTGATAGTACCATTATAAGTGCAGGCGACCAGAATTCTTGCGTGATCTAGACAACGGTGAAACAGCGACGGTAACAACATAGATGAAACGAGCGAGCGGGGCGTTTAGGACATAGATGCATAATTATTTACTGTAAGTACGTACTTTAAATTCACATTCGTAAATTTTATAAATTATAATTTGATTCGTATAGCAAATTTGCTTTGTGGTATTAGAAAAAAAATATGTAAAACCCATATACGCGGGAAGGCTGCGGATTTGAATTAGTTCATAAAGCTAATAATTTTTTTTTGTCATAAAATTTTTTTTTTCACCAATTATAATTTTTTTTAAATTTCACGTACTATATGAAACGTTTGCGACCACCATGCTAGGCTAAGTTCCAGGTGGGTTGGTGAGGGTGCGTTGGGGTGACCGCTAAGATGCCGAACCAGGTGTAATATTGTGATTCATCCTTATCGCGTGTTTTCGACAAACTGAACCCTAGTACGACGAGCACTACCCAGAATCATAACAAAAATCACCTGGTAGTTGAAAACAGATGGATCATTACACAGTGTCAACTTAAGAGCTTAAGTTACACGCTGTTCCATTTCGGTTTCTGCTACAATCACCAAAATTTTATAGGATTCTTGTCACAAATAAACAACTGACCTATGAAATTTTGGTGTTCGTACTGCTCCCCTAAGTGGTCCAAGTGGACCACAACTTAAGCTGTTAAGTTTTCACTGGTTGAGGCTATTTTTGAGATATCGTTTTGGCTCAAAAGTCAAAAATTTGCAAAATATACACTCATTTTCACGTTGATAGCTCTTGAACTATTAAGATTTTCGATTTGCTTTCTTCAGCAAAGTTGTTGCGCAAGCCAAGATAAACAACTTTGCTGAACATATCAAGGCCGAAAAACCACATCTACAATCACATTTTTGTGTTATATTTTTTCTTTTCATTTCGACGATGAACATTTTTTTGATCATTTTTTGTCCTTTTATTGAATGTAAATCGATTGAAATCGATCGAACATCGCATCGACAAATATAGATACAATAGTATTTATAAGAAAATTAAATCGATTCAGTTGATTTATGGTGATTTTTCTTAATTTTTTCCTAAAAAATTAACATTTTACTTAACTTTTTTATTTTTATTCTTCTTCCTCTTGCAAATTCCAACAAATGTCACCCAAGAGTGCATGTAGCTTTTTGCCGCTGTACCAATGTTCGAGCCTTGCCGTCACTTGGTGAAAACGCCCGCAGTGCTCATCGGATCCGGCTGGTGATTGTTCGGCGAATTTGTCCACATGACAATGCAAAAAACGTATTTTCATCGACATTTGAACGTTTATATTATAAAAAGTGGTCAGCATATTTGGGCGTGTACAGTATGGCAAGCCTTTCAGATCTCGCGGACTGACTCCGAATGGTTTTGAACAGAGGTAAAGGGGAAATAAGATCCTGTGGTATCAAAACTGGTCTAAGTGTGCGGAAGCAGCCAATCCAACTTCCGAAAAAAGCCGAACGAAAATATTAATGGTTCAATGGTTGACCTATCAACGTGAAAATGAGTATATATTTTGACAATTTTTTAGCTCAGCCAAAACATGTCGAAAGCGATATCTCAAAAATGGGTCTAACTTTGAAATGGGACTAGCATCATTGAATTCAGCATACTCAAATTAGGTTTACTTATTAGGTTTTCGCCCGGCTTGTCACATTTTTCAATTAGCACAGTGTAATTAATTTAAATAAAGTGCTAAACGCATACAAAAAGTGAAAGCATGTTAAATCATGAAACAAAAGTATAGCCAAGCCTAAACATGTATTCCGGATGACGCCGGTCACGCTTAATCTAAAACCAAAAAAGAAAAGAGGATAGATGCCCTCAGAGCAATTTATAAACTGAAGATACAAATCTAAAACTGATTTCCCTTGAAAACATCACCAACAATTATTTTGTTGTTTGTTAGAAACAACAAAATAATTGTTGGTGATGTTTTCAAGGGAAATCAGTTTTAGATTTGTATCTTCAGTTTATAAATGTGTCAATGTTATTAACTTTTTGATTTTAGGCATACCTTCAGTAATGACTGAAAATGAATTCTTCAAGAGCTTCATAAACAATTCAAAAGATACGAAATTTACTGCTCGGTTCAAAGTCAAACAAAACGATTCAGATGCAAGACAGCGAAAATATTGAGAAACCCCCGTTCACAATATTTTGGCCGAAAAAAACATTTTATGGATGAAGCGACAACGTGGTGCGAATAAAGTAATGCGTCGGTATACTGTTAGTATGAAAGATTCTGAAAGATTTTGTACGCGGACATGATCAAATGTTATAACAAGGAAGCAGCAACGGAAAAATGATATTTTTTTAGATGATTCAACCGGACAAGTGGTGCAGTGATTAAAGCTTCGGCACTTGGACTGGGAGGTACTGGGTTCGAATCCCACCAGAGGCTAGATGGAAATCGAATTTTCATCATCGATTACAATCGGTGATGTTAATAAACACAACTAAGACCCTCGACCCCCCTTGACATGGAGCTTCCAATGTGCAGGTGGTATACTGTAGTTGTGTGAGTAGGTGAATGGGTGAATGGGTTAATGATGTGACGTGAATGCGTGGTATCACAATGGGCCAAAAATGGCCTAAGTGTCAAACCACTGAAACCTATAACCTAAACCTAGATGATTCAATTTGGCAAAAAACTCTGGAAAACGCCAAATTGTACGCTTTTTTCTATTTTAATATACGTCCCATATTCAATTTTGAAGAAGATGCAACCTGAAAGTACTTCGCGGAAGTACTCGCTCGAAGTATTTCACAAAATTGTTGGAACAGAAGGAGTGGAAAAGCTTCTTTATATGAAACACGCAAGAACGCGTAAGAATGCACATAGTTTTGGCTAAGACAACAACTGTAGTAGAGCTAGAAATATATTAATTAATGGACGAACATGCTATTTACTTTTTAAATTGTCTGTACTAATGAGTGAAACATCCGTCTTAAAACTAAGGATGAAAGTGACGGTGTAAATTGATTATTATAGATGAGTGTACTATGACACGCAGTTATATTTTCAATATAATTGAGAAGTTTGTAACGACGGCCGCATTCGCGAGCATCCCAGGCCTGAAGTTAGTCAAACTTCCGATTATTTAAATATTAGCGGAATTTTGAGGATCGAAGTCAAATTGTTTGTATACTCTGTCTATTGGTTGTACCACCCCCCCCCCCCCCCACTATCCCAGAATTTTGATATAAATAAACGAATGAATTATGAACCGCTCTCTTTTATCTAACGTATCTTAAGTCAGTTTGGATTTATAAATCGTGGCGTTTTATTAGCCTTTCATTGTTTAGAAGGCATTGGTTAAACTTACTTCGCGTAATTTAGTGTGTGAGTCAAAATCTCAAATTCAAATTTAGATGAGTGGTATTTTTAATTTTACAGCAAAAATTATTAATTGTTTGTGAGAGAGTATTCGTTTTGTTTTGTTCTAAAATACCCATTCCTTCTCTCAAACAAGCAATTAAATTTGTATAAATAAAGTGCACAATTTGGTAGTAGGCAGTCGAGGGTGATAGTCCAACTTGAGTGGCAGAGGTTTTTTATTGCAATAAGAAAGAGCAATAGCTTCAATTAATTGAGCTGGTAATAAAATTCTCAATCTATCAACTAAAGCTGCAGGCACACGAATGCGAATACATACCAACATTGGCGTATTTGTCCAAATAACAAATCGTGTAGCCACAAAACAAATGACAAATTCAAATCAAGGTTACAATCTTTCAACATTGGCTGATGCCTCACTAGAGTAACTGGTATCTGATATCTTCTTCGATTGTTTCCCCTTTACCAATAAAATCAAAAAATTGCGGCGCAGATAAAACCGATTTTATTCGTAAAGGGGAAAGAAACGAAAAAGCTACCATATAAAAGTTACCCTAGTGTGGATTTGTACATTGGCGCACATTATTACCTCAATAGGCGGGTTTTCAAAAAAGATCAAAGGAAAAAACCAGGGCGGTATGTTGTACTATCACTTCGAATCGAAATTCGAAAAAAGTCGAATGGCGGTATGTTGTATCATTTTCGAAAAGCAAAAATGATACAACTTTCACTTTTTCGATTTGACTTTTTTCGATTTCGATTCGAAGTGATGGTACAACATACCGCCCCAGCTAAAATTCGCTCTACAAAATATATTATTCTTTCTTTACTGATCGAACAAATAATATTTACTACTGATCGTTGCGAATAGCGAATAGAAAGCAAAACGTGACTGATTATATTCATTTTGCATTGAATCAAAACCAACAACAATTAAAAGCCCTGAACAAAGTCTGAAACGCAGATACCAATATACAACAAACTACAGAAGATTGTGTTGGTTACACTAACAATCCCATGTTATTTTTTTTCTTTCGCACCACTACTTATTAAACTAGTGCGCACACACAATGTACACATATGTTCTAATGCAACTATCTAGTGTAGTTTTTTCTGTATTTGTTGCATTAGCATGGCTTTATATTGTTGTTGGTTTTGATTGAATATAAAACAAACAAAAAAATTCCCTATTCCCAATGTAGTGAACTATTCTATTATCTATTCAAAATTTCAAACAAACGAAAAGTAAAACAAAAGAAGATAATACAATTTTACAGCGTTCAAAAATACTCTTCACTTTGTTTCTATTCCATTTATATTCTCTCAATTGGTGATTTTTTAATTTTTCCCCACTTTTTCGATCGTGAAAAGTGAAATAAAAGATTAAAAATAATATTCAGTTTTCAACGAATAGTGAGCGAATAATGAAAAAGACAACGAGAATGATGTTTTTAATAGATCAGAAATTATATTTTTCTACTGTCTCCTCCTTGATAAACGAATAGTCGGCGAATACTTTATACATTTGTATTTTAGAGTAAATTTTTTCCATGTGCCATGGTTTACCATGTGGTTTCTATGTGTTTTCCTTGATTGTACCATCCCTAATTTTTTTTGTGAGAACTAAAACAAAATTGTATTCTCTTCTTTTGCTTTACTTTTCATATTTGTTTGAATAGATAATAGAATAGTCCACTACAGTGGGAATAGGGAATATATGTTTTTGTTTTCTATTCAATGCAAGACGAATCTGATCAGGGAAATTTTGCTTTCTATTCATTATTCGCGACGATCAGTAGTAAAAATTACTTGTTCGATCTGTAAAGAAATAATAATATATCTTGTAGAGCGAATTTTAGATCCCTGCAATTTTGTTTTAGTTCTCGCAAACAAAAAAAATTAGATGGTACAATCAGATGGAAACACATGGAAACCACATGGTTTCCACGCCACATGGTAAACCACGCAACATGGAGAAAATTTACTCTAAAATACAAATGTATAAAGTATTCGCCGACTATTCGTTTAACAAGGAGGAGACAGTAGAAAAATATAATTACTGATCTATTAAAAACATCATTCTCTTTGTTTTTTTCATTATTCGCTCACTGTTCGTTGAAAACTGAATATTATTCTTAATGTTTTATTTTACTATTCACGATCGACAAAGTGGGGAAAAAATTAAAAAAAACATCAATTGAGAGAATATAAATGGAATAGAAACAAAGTGAAGAGTATTTTTGAACGCTGGAAAAAACAAATACTACAAATCGTGTAGACAGACAGTAGATTTTGTCAGTTTTCATATTTTACCAATATTTGCCAAACATAAAATACACCAGCGTTGGTCGATATTTGCATTCGTTGTGGCTGCGTCTTAAGTAAGGTAGTATTATTGTCTACTTGAGTAAAGATTGTTTTTGTGTTAAATTAAATTGTACAAGCAAGAATAATTTATTTTTCTGTGTGATCATTATAAACTAGCAGGATTTTTTCATTTTTTTATCGATAATTGATTAAGGGTAAATATGATGAGAGCTAGGAGATTCCTACTAACAACTTGGGCACAAACAGTAAAGAGTCTGCCAGCTGTCCCACAAGTGGCAGAAAGAAAGAAAGTGTACAGCACATCTTTCTTTCTGGCGGCTACGTTTTATTGTTTATAACTTACTAACACCACAACCACAATTGAGTGTTTTCGAATTTAGAATAGCTATATTACCTTAAAGACTCATTTAAAACAACATGGGTGACAAACCGTAACTCGTCCCCAATCGGTAATATAGGTCGCAATTCTTTTACTCAAAACTCCACCATCAATTCCTCACTGACTTGAGCTGTTGCAAGCAAAGCCGCACGGTGTAATAAGCGGATACCCAAGTATAACAAAACGAAAGTAAAAATTGAGCATAGTATTTTCCTTCGTTTTCATCTAAAATTAACGAAAGTTAAACTTCACATTATAATGATAGTGTTTGTAGCGTATATGTATACTGTATTGTTACTACTGTATACTGTGTTGCCGCAATTTTTCTTTCGTAGGAATGTGTATAGCGTGTAATGTACATGGTTTGTTTTTATTTTTCATGTTCACGACATGAGTTTGGTAATTTTATAAAATTTTGTTAAAAAAATTTAAAGATGTGCGTTAATTTAAATAAAATTACATCAAAATATATTTTATATCTATTCAAATATTGTTTTCATAAATTAATTAATTTCTAGTTCAGTTTTAAGTTTTTAGGTAGAAAACAAATGCGAAAATAATAAACTTGATGTGCAATAATCATAGTACCTATTTGGAAAATTATTTAAACTTTTAATATTACAATCAAAGAATAATTTCAAATTGTGTAATAATAAAAAATAATTAAAAAATTAACTAAAATATAATTTAGATTCGTATATAATATGTATATATGTATGTATATTTTTATACCGCAAATTTAATAAAATAAAAATATTCATTTTAAACCTAAATTTTTATTTTGCTCTCACATTTGGATGCCGCCATCTTTTTCTTCTAACATTTTCAAATATAGCATTTTACATTCATGCACAACCTCGCTCCCGCCATTTTGTTTTTTGTCTTTTCTGTTCACACATACATGTATACAATTCTCCTTTATTGAGTTTCGTTCAGTTTCGAATAATCGCGACACGTTTCATACGTTTTATTTTAATAAATTGCAACTCAAACTTAGAAAAATACTAGACTAAGTTTAGTACTTAAGTACGAATATCGCCAGGAAAATTGAAAGTAAAAATACTTGGGTATTGATGATTTCTATGAATCAGTACATGGATTCCGATTTGATGGAATTTTTTAGTGGGATGGAATTTTGAACTAATCGAGATTTTTGGATTCCGGTTCAGTGGAACCGGAAAATAAATTCCACTTTTGTGGAATGAAATGTCAAATTATCTCGTCGCGGAATTTGAAGCAAAAATAAAATTATTATATAGTGGAATTTCAAGTGGATAAGACGTAAACGTACATATACGTACATATACAACGTACATATACGTACATATACGAACATATACAAATAATCCATAAGATATTTATATTTCCATTATTAAATAATGCCTATTTAATAAAATAATATACCTAATTAAATAATATATATATATAATAAAATATTTATATATATATATAGATTTATATTAAATAATATTATTAAATATTAAATTATTAATAATTAATTAAATTTAATTTTATTTATATAAATATATATACATATATATATATAATAAATTATTTATTATATATATTATTATATATATTTTTAACGCTTTTAATTATTTAATTGATTTATTTGCTACAATTTAATAAAATTAAGAATGTTTGGTTGTGTAGTCGCAAAAATAATTAAAATGACAGAAATTTTCCTTTTTTGGACATTGAACTCGATTTAGAACTAGTACTAAAAATGTTATCTCGAATAAAAAACGAGACTCCCAATTTATGGAATGAAATTATTTAATGAGAAAACGAAATTCGAGATAATCAAAAATCCCATTTTAATTTATTCCATCTCATTTAACCGGAATCCATGTACAGGTTGGCGTTTAGCTAAGTTGAGACAAACCTGTTTCAAAACTAAACAAGGATTATGCAACGCTTCACGATCTGTTGCGAAAAGCATGAAAGAAAACGTGATTGAGGCAGAATTGGTCACCTCATCGGTTTTAATACCAAACTACCTTTTAAATTTGCGATGATCATAAACAAATCTCAATGTCAAACAATGGGCAAACTTGGGATATACTTGTTGCAGCCTGTATTTGGAAACCGACATCTTTATGTTAGGCCCAGCGTACATTTTTGGGCCCAGCGTCAACACTTTTTAAATAATTTTTCAAAAAATTATAAAAAAGTTGAGACACGAAGTGGATGAATACGGAAATAGAAAAAATATTGTACTGTAGAGATTTTCCTAGCAGTTAAAAAAAATCATAGTATAGAATAACATTTACATTTTCAGAAATAATTTAATTTAATTTTCTCAGTTCAAATTTAAAATCTATAACAGTTTGTCTGTGACCCTACATAATAGAAGTTATTTTAAATGTCGGTATATCGACTCGAACGATATCGTCTAAAAACTACCAACATTGGTATTATCTAAATGTTTGATTTTGCGTTCTTATAGTTAAGGATACCGTATTCTTTTATAAATGTATATGTAGCCTAATTTTTTTGTTGTAAATAATTGAAATGTTTATTGTTACCAATTAACATAATTGATTTCATTGAATTTCTTGTAGGTAATGTATATTTAGGATTTGAACTATAAATTTCACCGCTGTAATTTACTTAATTAGCTTAACCCATCCTGTTTGTTAGGATACCACTCGTATGTATAAGTTGAATTTCCGATTCATCGCATAAAACATTTTCCGGATTTTCCCAAAAGTTTCTCTTAAAATAATAAAAATAAAGATTCGAAAATCTGATGATTTTCTAGCCTTTGTGCGTATAGTACGAGTAATGTTTGTTTCTAACTTATTTTAGTCATGTATTTTGATTAATTTCATTTTAGTTGTTTATAGAATTTAATTTATTTTACTTTACTTGAAATTAGATTCTCTGTATATCCCATCAAAAAAAAAAAAAAATAAATAAGTAAAAACAAAATAAATACAAATAGTCGAGTTTAGAGATTTACAAGATACACAACCCAATTTGTATTCACATCTGGGATTGGTGGGATGATAACGAACAAAAAACAACCATTCTAAAAATGTTTACCGTCCAAACGAGAGCTGCAAAAAATTAAGTTCCTATCCTATCAATATTATATATACAAAAGGCATGTTTTGTTGTTTTTATTTCAGTTTTGTGTTCAGAGTTCTGTTCATTCGCATAAATGAAGAACCAAACCTATTAATTTTTATGAGATCATAAAAATAAGAAAATATAATTTACGTAAAGAATCCAAAACGCCAATTTTTAATAGACGAACGCAATTTTATTATTATTGTGTTTTGTGGGGTTACGATTAATTCAGATTTTTTAGTACTGGATAGCCAATTATAGTATAATAAAAATCGCGCTTTACGTGGGAAAATTTATAGCGTTAGCAACCTTAACTTGGCCGAGCTGAATTGGTCCCAATTTCGGTTTCGATTTAGAAATAAACTTTTATAAATCTCTTGGGAGTGGGATATAATAAATTAAATATAGGAAATCGGACGAAAATCCTTACTCTTTGGTTTTACCGGGTTTCTGGGATGAGAGCCACTTCAAAGACAACAGAAGAGCAGGAAGGACAAAATTGTATTATTTGATGAGCTGACCACCGATACGGATCTCGGATGAACCTAGACACTGAACTTCCTTTTACGCATAGCAAGATGAAAACGGCTATAGACCTACGCAGCCAATTATAGTTAGTAAAATATTAGTACAATAAGTATTTCACTACAATTTGTCTATTAATCATTGCACAGGTAAGCTTCCGGTACATATAAATTCAATTCTTAAAATGCCTTTCCTTAATCAAAACCATCCAAATTACTAACTACAAATTCTTTCAAAACTGCAAAAATTAAATATTAGGATGTAAAGTGCAGTTGGATTTTTCACTTGAAACCCTTTGACCCAAAACTACCCCAAATTTTTCCACTTAAACGTAGTAAGTAACTAGATGCTGGCGCTATATCCCATGAAGAGACTTTATTGTCCAAACAATATATCTCCGCACATAACTTGGCCTTCAACAAAAGAATGCCAGACACGATGACCGAGTATGTGCAAGATCGTCGCCTATGACGTAGGTTTCATTGGTGTCGTAGGAGGTCCAGGGTTTTCTTAGTGGTGTGGTTTTCCCAACGAAGAAAACGCTCTGACTGTTGTATTTGAGCATCAGAACGCACTAATTGGTCAACCGCCTATCGAATTTACAACAACTTTCCATTTTCTCGATTCTCTCATAATCGATTGTTCTCGAACATTGATTGTCGTTCAGTTGTTTGGCTTTGGATCTCGTCATGGCATCTCAGCCGGTTGGGGAAATAGCAATATTATAATTTAATGAATTAATAAATAGCTTTACTCTTTGAATTATTTTAGAAACAACTTTTGTTTTGCGACAAGTAAAAGTAAATGTAAACGAATGCAACAACTGGATGAAACATTTTGGGGACGAGAATAAAAAACATTGATAATTTTAAGATTGGTGCAGTGCAAAAAAAATGTGTGGATATGCCAAACTTCTACTGTGGCGCGTCCCCAGGTGGCGGATAGGGGGATGCTCTTTAACCGGCTTGCCGGAGGGTAGGTGGGAACTAAAATACCATTCGCGGACCAAATCTGACTACTTAGGGGAAGAAACCCCGAACAATAAACAAACCATAGCAGATCAGGAGAAGAATAATGCTACGGTGCTGGGATTAGGATGCCCAGTACCAGTGTGCTTCAGAAAGTAAGCAAGCGAGCTTCCAGTCGTCAATATTCAGCGACCGCAATGCTTTAGTAGTGGAAAGCTTAACTACTACAACAGATAGAAGTATAAACCCCCTATCTCCATTAGAACTCATACATTCTCCAATATTAACGAAAAGATACCGTCTGCTTCAAGGCGGCAATGAAATGACATCAAAATTAGCCTCGCTTGAGCGCCAGAATAATGAACTAAGGGCAAAATGCCAGCAATATGAGTTACTATCTAATAAATACTAAGATATTTTGGTAAATTTATAAACAGAATCGAAACACTAGAGAGGCAAGAGAAACCTTCTACGTCTACTAATGGTAGAAATCAGAGACTACAAAGTCTCGGCAATGAATACTTTACGGATGAAGAGGAACTTGGGAAAGACCAACCTAGATAAAATAAAGTAAATGTAAATAAAAAGATTAGACTCTCCAAAACGCCATCACCAAGGGTATCTCTACCGCAAGTTAATGAAATACCAAAACAACCACAATATGCAACCCAAAAGGAATCCCTACCACCACCAATCAATGTTAGCAATGTTAGAGATTTTAATATACTCAGAGCTCAAGTATTGGCAGTGACCGATAAACCTGCTCCGCTTAAAGCAATATTCAATAACGATATCAAAATAACAACGCAGTCTGAAAATGACTACCGAAAAATTCAAAAACTACTTAGCGATATAACAGAAACTGAATCCAATAACAAGGATAGTACATTATTTAAGATGGAATACCATACTTATCAGCTCAAAAGCGAAAGATGGTATAGAGTCGTAATACGAGATTTACCGTCATCTACCGATCGCGAACATTATTAATATTCATAAAAAGTCGACTTCCCATTGTTTTATGTAGACCTGTTGCAGGGGAAAAACAATAAGGACATATACAAAATTAAGAACCTGCTATATTGCAAGGTGTCTATTGAACCACCTTAAAAGTTATATACCTCAGTGACAGTGTACAAATTGCCAACACTTAGGACACACGAAGAACTTCTGCAATATGCAAGCCGAATGTGTCAAATGCGCAGAGAATCATCAAACAAAACAATGCCAAAAGCCGCGAAATGCTATACAAACTTGTGCACTGTGCGGAGAAAAAGCTCATCCGGCTACCTATAAAGGATGTCTGGTGTATCAGAAAAAACTAAATGCTCAACTACCGAGAAAACTAACAGTACCAGATCGCCTAAGTCAAACCAAAATATGATACTATTAGAGTTTCCTATACGTCAACGAATTGCTCACCGAATTTCAGGCAGAAATGAGACAAAATTTTCATCAGCTTACTAACAGGCTGGATAAACTGGAAGATAATTCCAAACCATGAAATAAACCTCTCTCTTTCTCGCTGGCACTATTTCCCATCAAGGGATTTGGCCGCCTCAAATGAGGTTTCATAATCATATTTTCATTTCGGATAATGAGTGATAAATTCATTGATCCTAAACCAGCCGTGAAATTGTTTCCTTCTCACCGCCGGGAATCGAACCCGCGACCTCCGATCGCTGGAGCAAGCATGCTGACCACTTTGCCACCGGGGCGGCATAATACGAAAATAAACCCCTAAAACATAAAAAATAAATGACTGTAACATTAATACGTATAATTGCTTGGAATGCTAACGGGCCAAATGCAAGAGCCCAAGCACTAGCCTGTGTAGCTTTAATATTTATCAGAGACACACTTTACGGAGAAAAACTTTATCAAAATTACAGTATGATAGAGCCTATTGGACATTGTATCCCGTGGTCGAGGAGGGACAGCAATCTTAATCAAACAAAATATCCTATATTTCCAACAAGAAGAAATTGAGGCACAGTTTATGCAAGCTACCGTAATAACGATTAACCATGGTGGTGCTGAAGTAAGTTTAGGGGTGACTGCTCACCAAGACATAATATCGTAAGAAATAAATATGTCAACATTTTTAATAAACTTGGACCAAAGTTTTGTTATAGGAGGTGACTACAACGTCAAACAAACTGCGTGAGGATCTTTTTTCTTTTTTTTTTTTTAATTTAAACACACAGGCTTATCATTTATTTTTTCAGTACAACTTTTTTTTGTCACATATAATATTTACTACGTATATATTAGGGATTCAATCCGGATCGAATCAACTTCGAGTTAACTTTGGATTGAAACCGAATCATCTTTTTTAGCGTATATATTGGTGGATTATGTTGGGATCGAATCGAAACCGAGTTGAGATAAACATCAAAAAATTATTCGAGATACATATTTCTACATTTATTTAAATTCAAACAAAAATTAAAATACTTAAAAAAAATATATATATACATATTCGCAAATAATCGTAAACGAAATAAAAATGGCGTTGTTTTATTATTAATATTTTTATAATAATTTGTTGTTGTTGTTTTTCGACTCGACTCCGTATATATTGGTGTTTTAAGGATTGAGTTAACTCGATTCTACAAATTTGGTGGATCGAATCGAGTTAACGCGAAGTTGACTCGATCCCGTATATATTGAAATTTTGATCCGGGTTCAATCCGGATTGAATTCTTAATATATACGAAGTAATTGAAATACAAAATGAAAATAAATGAGTAGTTCTAAAATGCTCACAAAAAGAAATGTGGAGCAACAAATAAGAAACGATCATTGTTATCGCTCATTTGCTCTCAATAATCGATGCCCACTTCGGAAATAAAATAAACGTAAGACTTTATAAACATAAAGATGCTATATTGGTAAAATTTTAAGACACAAAAATAATGGCCAAGCAGAAACCCGCGAAGACTTAAAACACATAATACGAACGGCATATTTCTGAACAATAATGAGAATTTTTAAAGTTGAATTATAGCAACCACCCCAACACGATAACGCATATTCAAGCCTAGAATTAATGCAGGTATAGTAGAATTTCAGCAATACCGAATTTGGAGCTACTGGTCTTAATAGATATAAAGGTTCGTATAATGCATTGCTGTGGGACTTTTTTATTTTATCGACATGTTGCTTCCAACTCAGATTACAATCAACAATAACTCCAAGGTACTTGAAACTCTCAACGGTTTTAATGGAAATGCACCAGCTGGAGCAATTAAAGGCATTACAAAAACTGAAATGATACGTTATCGGTGGATGTAAAAGAGTACTACCCAAACTGAAATGCATAATCTTGCTTTTTTCACTTAAAAATATGGAAATAATGGTCAAACTATTTCCTTAAAACTAAGAGGTTTGCAGCAATTTTATGGCAAGCATCAGTTTGTGAGGACCCATGATAACATAAATTCATATGCTGCAAAGGCAACTATAGAGCCTGCCAAATCTGTACTAAGAATTGAGTTTATGTGTATCAGAAATAAAAGAGGCCCCAAGACGGAACCTTGAGGAACACCAATGTTTAAGACATAAGGGCTGCCCATAGTTCCATTCACATTGACAACATGATTACGATTTGCAAGATTCGATTTAAACCAATTATTAATGTTTCCTCTGAAACCAATTTTAGAAAGCTTATGCAATATAAGGTTATGATCAACCATGTCAAAGGCTTTTTTTATGTCAACAAAAAGCCCAGAGCAAGAGTCAGAATTAGTTAGAGATGCATGCACGCCATTTAAAAATTCAATTAAAGCAGACTCCGTGGAAAACCCATTTCGAAAACCGTGCTGACAACAACTTACAACACTATATGCTTCTCTAAGAATACAACCATTCTAACAGCCCGATTCTGAAAATGTAAAAATTCTATAGCTGTAACTTTATAAATATTGCGTACAGAGGAAAATATACAGTGTACTAAAAATTTGTATTCTTGCACTGTAACATTTTCATCACTGTGAATAAATTCAATGTGAATTCGCCGCTGTACGAACATTTTCATATCGTCAAGTAATCGCTGTGTTTATCCTAGTTGTACTTTGCATGAGCGTCCAACGAATTTTGTTTGGAAATGCATAAAAACGATGAAATAGGCCGTATACTTATAAGTATAAAACAAACGTATTCGATTTTCTATTTGTGTGTGTATGTTATTCACCAATTCCCATAATTTCGGCTTTTATTCGTAACTAGCTGACCCGGCGAACTTCGTACCGCCTCAAAATGGCGTTGGCATTCCTAATTTGACTAACAAACTGCCGCACATGCGAAAACACATGTCTTCGATCAAAAGCAAAGCCTGGTTATGTATCTCCTCATTCACCTCGAGATCGGGATTTCCGAAACTGACACGAATTCGATGTAGAATGTTTTCTGACATGTCATTCTTGTACTTGCTCCATAGTTCACGTGGATTTGATGGGAAGCATGTCGAAATAATGATAGCAAATAATGTGCGTATCTGGTTTGGAGTTGCAGAAATAAATTGATTCAGCGATTGTCATGTCCCAATGAGTATCGTTTTCAAGCAAATTGAGCTGTTGACATGCAGCACGAAATGTTGGGCACACTACACCATTGACAGTTCGAAGTGATTCAAATGATGTTGGCCCACGAATATTCACCAGCAACAACCGCAAGTAGAAGCATTCGTCATTCTTCGGATGAACTGTGTAAATGCGACCAAGAGCATCAGTAGAACGAACATTTAGATGATCAGGAACCTCATCGCCTTGCTTCCGACGTTGAAATTTTTTTGATGAGGCGTTCCAAGTGTAATAACGTGGCATCTCAGAGTAGAGCAATGTTCGTGCAAACGGATCACTTTGACAAATCGAAAAGAAACTGGTCAATGTTGTTGCTGGAGGTGTCTCAGCACGTTGAGCAACATTCGATGTGTTGAAATAAACTCGTTGACCATTCTCCAGATGCACCGCCAAATGTACAACAGTGGGATGACGTTCATGAATAGGGAATGAGAATATACGCCAAATCGACTCATTGCACCTTACATATCGACCAACTTGATAATGCGTGATTTAATCGTTTGTATTGGGATTTTGAACACCAAAAACCGCCATATCGCTGCCCTTCGTGACATATTTACAAATGTATTTTATGGACTTCACTGAATTGCAGTACTCCACGTTGCAATGCGCCTTGAATGTTTTGGAAAGAAGTGGCGAATATGGAACCATATAGCCCATAAAGTATATTTGGATGAATTTATGCTGTCCATCTTCAATCGGTTGCAATGACCCAATTCGGTGGTGAATATGGCCTTGAATCTGTAAAGTCGAAGACGAAGTCAGAATTATAGATTTTTGATCACCAAAAGAAAATGAATGTTTACTCTCTCGAGCAGAAATGACCTTAAATGTTGGATTGAATCCGCGTTCTTCGATAATGTCTGCTCCAAATGAAGTTATTTGGAAACATCCGTTGTATCTTTGAGTGTTGGATAGAAAATGTCGTGGTTCTGGTGTCTCGCCAAGAAGCAATGAACGCAACGGTTCAGGTGGTGCAGGTAATAATGGCAATCTCACCTTGCCACTGAGACAGCACAATCCAGGCGTTTCTCCAGCGAACTTCAATGCACCGCAATGGTCGCACACAAACTCCATTGAGCCAATTCGAACGAAATGATGCGAGTTGTAGTCAATTGTGCAATCGTATTGAAACGCTATTCGATTCAAATCAACACTTGAAGGATTTCTTGTTGCGCGTCGAAAATTATCTCGTTGTTGATCTGTGCGATAAGCTCGACGATTTCTCATTGTCAACTGAGCCATTTGACGTACTGTGCTTGTCTTTGTGAAGCGCGAAGTCGAGCCATACTAACGCGGCGCACTTCTCGTGTGATTTCTTGTTCATCTGCAGTGGATTGATTCGCAATAGTCCGAAGTCTAATTGCATTACGGCTTCGTGGTGAAAGATTAGATATTCTGGCTCGCGGCATTGTAAATAATACTGGAAAATTAATCACACAATCCAAAATTACATAATCAATTATCGATGTGCGCACAATCACAAATGTGATAACCTCACAAAGTGAACATCTTCGAAGGGAACTTGCCGTTTAAAAATCCCGATCGAAAATAGAATTCCGCAGAATAAAAAAAAATGAAAAAAACCAAAAAAAAAATCTGGTGTCCGGTGTTGGGACACTCTGTACCACTAAAAAAATTACGTACAATTGTACGCAAAATAGTACTGTTTTCTTATTGTTGTTGGCATACACCACACAATCTCTTATTTCACTAAATTCCACCACTTATTTTAATATAATGCATATAATGCTAAACCACAAACCACTTAACTAATATGAAATAACCAAAACCAAAAATAAATTAAATTTAATATTAAAATCGCAAAGGAAAAAAACTTTTTTTGGAGCTGTCAAAATCTACTATTCGCACTGAAATCGTAATTCGGACGAAGTTTTTATCTATATAAATAGATAAGTAGATGAAATAAAAAAAAATTGGATAAAAAATAAAATGGTAAATGTGCATGCAGCCTCCAGTCAGATTCGTATCCAGTACCTTGCGGTCCAAGCGCCGAAGCTTTAACCACTGCACCACTCCTCACATAGAAACTACACCTACAAAACTCATATAAAAAAGGTTTTTTTTATTAGATTTTTGGGGCTTCCCTTTTGAGTTTTTCCGACTTTTCTTTTTTCCTAAACCACCACTGTATTGAGACGAACAAAATAAAAAAAAAACAAAATGTACTAAATATATGAGAAAATGAATTTTCATATGGAATATGGTGTAATATGATGCTCACGATGAGGTAAAACGGAGCGATCACCGTGATCGATTAAGTAGCGCTATCAAAGCGCTCAATCGTACAACTGCGATATAGACAAAAACGAAATGTTAAAATTTAAAATATAAGCTTCTGTTACACATATTTCAAAATGGCTGCGGTAAGTACATTAAAATATTTATAGACAATTTATTTAGTAATAAATTATCTTTTAGTTATAAAAGTATATAAATTGTTTTTTTGTTTGTATCAATAATTGTTATATAAATTGTTTTGAATTGCTAAACAGAATATGTATGAACAACGATAAAGGCAAAGGAAATACGAGCGTGCAACAGATGGAAATCTATTTGAACATGATGGAAAATGATGATATTTTTCGGACGGGGACCGTTAAACCCAACATAAATCCGAATCACCTAGAGGATAAATGGAATGAATTGGATATTAATTTATTGGAGGGGGGAATTGAAAATAAAGCTTAACGAGGAGAAATCAGTACATGTAACTTTCACGTTGCAGCACAAAAAAAGCAACACCCATACATTTCACAATGGAGTACAAATTCTCCAAGCTGGATCTGCTAAATATCTCGGATTGCATTTCGATTCAAGATTGTACTGCAAATATTATTTTAGACAAAAAGCAGAGCAAATGAAAATAAAACAAAGTGAGATGTACTGGCTAATAGGAAGACATTCTAAGCTTAGCCTGTACTGTAAACGCCTGATCTACTGGGGCTGTACTAAGCAATCAAATCGTTTAATTTTTCAACGTTATCAAAACAAATTTTTACGAGCAATAACGAATTCTTACCGCTACGTAACCAACGAGGAATTACACAAAGACCTAAATGTTAAATGGATTGACGAAGATCCAGGAATTTGCCAGCAAACATGAAATAAGGTTACTGCAGCATACCAACATGAGCTAGTCATCTAATAAATAAATATTCATTATTGGGAGCAGAATATTGCGTTATCATCATTAGTAATAAATTATCATGTGATAAGATTGTACTATTAAAAAAAAAAGAATGGGAGGTGAAAGAGAAAGTTCGAGCCAACGGGAAGTCTTCGTTTGGTGTTGTATGAATCATTGGTATTGTATGAAGTTGCAAGTTTAGAATCGAAAATAGAAATTAGAAAATAGAAATTATAGAAAAGCTTCTAATATTTTTAATTGATCAAAAATTACCATGACTGGTAATGATGCTTATCGTGTATTAAACCAGCTGAAAGTCACGGTCATGGGCGCAAGCTATGGTGATATAATGGTGCTCGTGCGAGGTAAATTTGAGGTTAATGTGAAATTGTTGAACGTTTACAGACGAATTGCGACTCTTGCGACAGCAGTCAACGGAAAAAAAATGTTTTGGGAGTGAACTGGTTTGATATATTCGGTCTTCAAATTCAGTGTTTTGAATCGGAGAAAGAGCATATTGTTTCTATTTTATGCGATTGGGAAACCAAAGTCAATGATATGAGTAAAAAATACTCCAGCATTATTAAATCTGGATAGGAACCAAGCACACAATTTATTGATAAAAAAATTACAACATAAACAAATATTTTTTTTAGGAGAAACTAGAGAAAGCAAAGGCTGCTAGACTTATTTTGATTTTAAAGTGAACCAAATATATCACAAAATATTATTTATATGCTTTCGTTCCCACTCTGGTTTAGGTAACTGTAACCAAGCCAAAGCACACTTAACCGTGAAACCTTACCGCTGTTTCACTTGGTGTTTTTCAACCAATCCAATTCAATCAATGGGCAGCACCCATCGTTGTTGGTCGGTAAAGCTGACAAAAAGCACTGAGATTTTAAGGTAACGATAAATTCTCAACTCTGCGTCGACCAAAATCCAACTCCTAGAGTTGAGGAGTTATTTCAACGCCTGCAGGGAGGGAAACGATTTTCGAAGTTTGAATTGAAAGATCTGAGGCCGAATTTTGGTCAAAAAACAGGAATAAAAGTTATGAGTTTTACAGTTGTTTTATTTACCTACTAGATGTAAAACATTAAATCATATGATTGTTTGATACAAACAGTGGAATAATTCAATATTTACGTTTACGTATGTGAAACAAAAGTAAAACTCATAAATTTTATTCCCGTTTTTCGACCAAAACTGGGCCCCTGTGGCACTATTCTGGTAATTCCCCGGGAATAAGGAATAGGGGAAAGATTTTATATGTAATTTCTGTTCAAATATATTTTTTCCGGCCTACTGACGAAAAAAGTTCCATGTAAATATTTATAAATTGGGAATAATTTTTTCATACCTAAATTGGTAGGGAAAATTATTCCCAATTTAATTTTGTTTTGAAAAAAATTAACACTAACTTTTTACCTCAGTCAGTAGGCCAGAAAAAAAAATTTAACTGAAATTACATATAAAATCTTTCCTCAATTCTCTATTCCCCGGGAATTGCCAGAATAATGCCACTGGTGGTAGTTTCGCCTCCATTTGGACTATTCCAGTACTAATGATTGCGTTTGGACTAGCTAGCGCGAGCAATATTTCAGCGATTCATTGAATAAAAGACAGCAAAGATGGAGTTTGTTATACGTTATTTGGAAGACATAATTGAAACAAGTCGAACCGGAGAAGATCATCGCACTTTTAAATGTAACATGAGCGCAAGTGCAAATTCTTCCAATCGGAGGGGATATTTAAAGCATGTTTTGAAGTAAGTGTGTGTTTAGCAAGAAAAGAGCAACAAAATTATTTTTTGTCAAATAAAGCATTCCATAGTGAAACCGACTTAGCTTGTCCACTATCAGCGTGACAGTTCACTATTGTTTGCAACAAATACCGCAAGTCACGGAGTAGGAGAATTGATTTCTTATGTTTACGTTTCTTATTAAGGAAAGGACTACCCGATAGTTTTTTCAGCAAAGATGTTTGAAAATAATCTCTCACCCTTTCAATCGTATGGCTGCTCAAATTTTCACCAATATCTCTATGGCAGAGAATATGTTGTGGTTACGGATCATAAGCCCCTCGTATGACTGTTTCACTTAGAAAAAATTCTTGCCAGTAACAACAGTCAACTGTCTCCAGCGTTGGGCTGTATTTTTCATAGAATACCAGTATATTATGAAGTATAAGACATAACCAACAAGTAATCGTGAAGGGTGTGCATGTCAAGCTGTGCTTCAAGCTGAGTTCTGCGGACGCAATGGTACTGATCACTTAATAACTGCTCCTTTCCATCTGTAGTCAAATGGCAAGGGTTGTGAGATCTTTCAAACCCCCCTATAAAGAAACAATTGGGAGATGAAGATCGTACTGATCACGCGAATCTGGCGTTCCTTAGTAGTTTACGATCGGCGTGTCCTGATGGTAAATCTCCGAGCGAAAAATTTCATGGTCGGCAACCAAGGACATTGTTATCTCTCATGTATCCGTCATCCTCCTGCCTGGCAAGGTGATGTATAGTGTAGTTACACAGAATGGTTAGGTGCGATGTCATCGTCAAAACTCAAGAATTGATCGTTTGTACTTGCGAAGCTTCGGGTAAAAATGGTGTGATGGTGTAGTAGTGATGGTGTAGAATAAATAGAACGAATTAAAATACAGTAAACCCTCAAATTAACGGACACCGATTAAACGGACGCTCGATTTAACGGTCCTCGATTTAACGGACCTTGATTTAACGGACAATTTTTTATTTTCCATTTTTCGGTTATCGATTATGATGGGATTTGGTATGTTGGATGGAAATGGGATTCTAAATGATTTTTGGAAGAAATTTTGGAATATGGCCATCTAGGACGGAACTCGATCAATTCTTAACAGATTATGATGGGATTGGGTATGCTGAATGGAAATGGGATTCTTAAATGATTTTTATTGGAAGAAGTTCTGGAATATGTCAACCTGGGACGGAACTCGACCAATTCTTAACTGATTATGATGGGATTAGGTATGTTGGATGGATAATCCCATATTAAATGATTTTTGGAAGAAGTTTTAGAATATGGCCACCTGGGACGGAACTTTACCAATTCTTAACCGATTAGGATGGGATTGGATATGTTGGATGAAAATGGGATTCTTAAACGATTTTGGGAAGAAATTCTGGAATATGGTCATCTGTTACGGAACTCGATTAATTCTTAACCGATTATGATGGATTGGATTGACATGGGATTCTTAAACGATTTTTGGCATTCCAGAACGTTTCCAAAAATTATTTGATATTCTCATTTCATCCATAATGCCCAATTTCTGTCCTAGGTAGTCATATTCCAGAACTTCTTCCAATTTAAGAATCCCATCCAGCATACACAATCCCATCATAATAAGGTAAGAATTGAAAGGGTTCCATCCCAGGTGGCCATATTCCAGAACTACTTCCAAAAATTCATTTAAGAATCCCATTTCAATCCAACATACCCAATCCCATCATAATCGGTTAAGAAGTGAACGAGTTCCGGCCCAGATGGCCATATTCTAGAACTTCTTCCAAAAACTGTTTATGAATCTTTGTTTCATCCAACAAAGAAAATCGTATCACAATCGATTAAGAATTGATCGAGTTCCGTTCCAAGTGGCCTAATTCCAGAACTTCTTTCAAAAATCATTTAAGAATCCCGTGATCGAGTTCCGTCCCAGGTGGCCATGTTCTAGAGATTCATTCAATAATAATTAAAGAATCCCATTTGAAGCCAACACAGCCAATCCCAATATAATCAGCTAAGAAATGTTTGAGTTCCTTTCCAGATGGCCATATTCCAGAACTTCTTCCAAAAACGGTTTATGAATCTCATTTCCATCCAACAAACAAAATCCCTTCATAATCGGTTAAAAGATAAACGGGTTCTGTCCTAGGTGGCCATATTCCAGAACAAGTGCAAAATCTATAGTCGTTTAAATTTAAAAACATTCGGATTTATTTAAATCTAGGTGCATACAAGTGCTTTAAAATAATTGCATACAGTAAAAATGCAATTATTTTAATGCACTTGTACTTTACCTTCGAAATTCAAACTAGATAAACAATTAATTGCTTTTAGAATGAGTTCAAAATTGGTTTTATCCCCAAATTGCTTTTGATTTTTTTTAAATATTCTGTTCTGGACTGAATCGACGTTATCTGAGTCCCCACTTTACTCATAAATTTTTGTTAGCGGATTTCGGGAGCCAATTATGCAACTCCCACTATTTTTGTTTCTAAAAATAATTTCTAACAGTTAGTTTACGCATGTTTCTCTGTTACGGTCAACTCGTTGGCATGGATTTAAAGTATGTCGTGTTTGGTCATTCATATACAATATTTCATGATTAGAGGGTTGTACCTTTATGTTATTCTTAAGTTTAACAGGCGAGTACCTAATTGGGACAATAACTCATCAACTTATTAACTGTTTTAATTATATGTTCCATACAAATTATACGTTTATATGAGCTTTGATATATGGTACTAGAAAATAACTGTATAATTATACGTAAGCAAGTATCTTAAAAAAATTTTGCTTAACACGAGTTTCACGATAACAAAATTTTTATAAAAGTTGGAAAATGAGTGAATTTATGTGGAAAATTGTATTTTATTCATACAATCCACAATTTTTAATGTCCTTTTTTAACATATAAAAAGCTTGTTAAAGAGTTGAGCACCAAGTTTGATACTAATTTTTTTATAGTCTTTTTTATTTTACTTCTTTTAAATATGAAAACTTTCAACTTTAAAAATATTGCAAAATTAATTTTTCGCGGGATGTTATTATCGCTTATATAATCTCGAATTGTTATACAATCCATACGTCAGGCTCGTATGAAAGTGGAATCACAACGAGGTTTCACCGCCTCTTTAGCTAATTTTAATGGAACAAGTAAATAAAAAAAATTTCAAACACATTTTCTACTACTATGGCACATAAGATACCAAAGAAAGTATGTATAAGAAAGTAGCTATGATTCGTTTTAACTTTATAAAAATTCGGTTTTATATTAAAAAGTGAAAATTTAAGTAAGACATGTATATTGTAAGTTATTGTTGGTAGTTTGGATTGGACCTGATGAAGCATTGAATTTTTTAAACCAAAAAGTTCGGTCGTATCATCAGCCTGCAGTGACCAAAACCAAACTATAAAATATTCGAAATACTTTGAGCTTACTATCAAAGTATAACCACAATGTCTTAGCGAATTATTATGTTTGTTGTCTTCGTAATGCCGAATTTTATTGTGAAGGGTCTTTTAATAGGAACGTTCAAAATTTGTTAGGTTATAGCAGCCACGTTGTTAAAGCAACATCTGCCAAATTTGTTGTGAACTGTTCAGTAGTGTATGGAAAACCATGGAAAACCACCATGGAAGGTTATAGCGTTAAACAACGTCTGAAAATCATCAAATTTTCACGTTCTGCGCATTACTTGATTTTTATCCTCACCACAATCGTCTCGCCAAATCAATTGTTCGTTATTCGATGTTTGATGGCCAAATTTGAATGAATCGGTTCGATGAATAATCAGACAATACCCATACGTCACTGAAACGCGAGTTCTGCGGAAAACCCGAGGTAGTCAATTTCTCGTCGTTCACAAGAAATTGGGATTTCAGCGACTTCAATTTGGGGAATTTTGCGTCGGAGCTTAGGTCTGCACCCGTGCAAAATACAACTAACCCTGGAACTTAAAGTAATCGACCATCGGCAATGCCGTGTGTTTACTGATTGGGTAGTTGGAAGCTGACCTAAATTACGCCAAAAAAAATTTTTCTTTAGCAACTAGGACTATTTTTCGATTAATGGATAGTGAACAAGCAAAATTGTCTGATTTGGGGCGATAATCCACGCGAGATACACCAGCACCAAATGCAACCCATGAAAGTTACTGTTTGGTGACCGGACAAGTGGTGCAGTGGGTTAAGCTTCGGCACTTGGACCGGGAGGTACTGGGTTCGAATCCCATCAGAGGCTAGATGCAAATCGAATTTTCATCATCGATTACAATCGGTGATGTTAATAAACACAACTATGACCCTCTGATGGAGTGCAGAATTCAGCGCCGACCCACCGTCCATGTCAATGTACAGGTTGACATGGAGCTTGCAATGTGCAGGTGGTATACTGTAGTTGTGTGAGTAGGTGAATAGGTGAATGGGTTAATGATGTAGCATGAATGCGTGGTATCACAATGGGCCAAAAATGGCCTAAGTGTCAACCACTGAAACCTAAACCTAAACCTACTGTTTGGTGTGGATTTTGGCTGGTGGTCTAAATTGGATGATACATGGATACCGACGACTTATGGTCCCAGCAAGAGCGATTTAAAGGGATGGATATCGCACGGCGGCGATGTTAACTGGCCACTGCCACTTGGGTGAACCGCTGACGTACTTCTTCAATTTCAGTTCCTACATTGTCGAAATCAAGTTTCATTAAGCCAATTTACAAAAAAGGAAGTAGAGCTGATATCGAAAACTTGAATCGATGGTCAAGGACCGTATCTTTTTCTAAATTAAAAATTCCATCTCTGTAAACCAGCATGGGTTTATCCCATCGAACTCAAAAAGTATTTTTAAATAATATGTTATCTAAAGATATAAATGTTTTGTCTGGCGTCCCATAAGGTAGCCCATCTTGGACCTCTCTTATTTATTGCATTCATAGATGATGTGAAGCGGTGCTTCAAACATTGTGGGTTTTTAATTTATGCTGAAGATGCAAAACTCTTTTGCAAGATTAGAAATAATGATGATATGTTTAGTCTACAACAGGAATTAAATAATTGGTAGAGAGCAAAAGTTCGTGGCCTTTTTCCCGGTAGATGGCTTTACATTCATATATCTGAGTAACCATTGATCGTATTGGGCAATTCTTATGTGTGTTTGAAAGATGACGTTTTAACTTGTACTTTGACATAAAACATTAAAATCGGTGAAGCGAATAAAAAGTTACAACATTTTAAACATGGAGATAAATAATGAAAAAATTCGGTATGTTTTGCAATTTTATTACGACAAAGGTAAAAACGTGGTTCAGGCTTGCGAAAAAAATTGTGCTGTTTGGAGAAGATGCTTAGAGCAAAGAAATAGTTCGCGCGCTGTCGTTCTAGAAATATCGATGTCAAAGATGCACCTCGCTGTGGTCGACCAACCAATGGAAAAGTCGATGAAATCATGCAGAAAATAGAAGAAGACCGGAATATAAGTAGCTAAACTAAATATTGATCACAAAACAGTTTTAAACCATTTGAAAATGGCTGGATAGAAAAAAAGCTCGACGTTTGGGTACCCCATGAATTAACAGTTAAAAATTTAATGGCCCGGTTTTCTATCTGCGAAACGCTGCTCAAACGGAACGAAATTGAGCCATTTTTAAAGCGAATGATTACTGGTGATGAAAAGTGGATAAGATACGATAATGACAACGTTGTGTGATAAAGATCATGGTCGAAACGAGGTGAAGCTTCCCAAACGGTATCAAAGCCAGGATTGACGCCAAGAAAGGTAATGCTGTCTGTTTGGTGGGATTGCTATGTGTTTGGTGGGAATCGTACATTATGAGGTGCTGCCACCGGGCCAATTCAGTTATAACGTCCAGAATTGATCAGCAGAAAGGGCGTTGTGTTCCATAATGATAACGCTACGCAGAAACTGAGAGAGCTTGGCTGGACAGTTTTGAAGCACCCAACATATAGTCCTGATCTTGCCCCATCGGACTACACCATTTGTTCCGGTCCATGCAGTACCGTCTTAATGATTTTACATTAAATTCAAAAGAGGCCCGCGAAAATGAGTTGTCTTGATTTTTCGCCTCTAAACCATAGAAGTTCTACAATGATGGAATCATGGCTCTAACACAAAAGTTGTAAAAGGTGTCTGATCAAAATGGCACATATTTGGTTTAATAAATTTCATTTTAAATAAGAAAATTCTTTGTTTCAATGTCACCCAAAAAGGCCACGAACTTTCACCTAACCTAATATTTTTTGTGAATGGTGTACCTTGCCCAAGCTTTGTCTTAACGTGTCTAAATATAAAGTTATGAACTTTTCTAGAAGACGTAATGGTCTTGAGCTAATTTTTAAAGGGAGTTATGATCGATCGTGTCCATTGTTTTCTCGATTTAGGTGTCTTATTTCTCGAAATTTACCTTTTCAAAAGTCATATTGAAATATGTACCAACAACGCTAATTCAATGTTAGGACTTTTAATCTATTTCTTCAAGCTAGATTTTCATACTTTAAAAGACCTCTCCGTTTCATTTGTTCGTTTGCACTTGGAATATGTCTCAATTATCTGAAACGCGAACTATAACAATTCTTCTAGCCGTATATAATAAATTTAGAAACGGTTTCTGTTATTTACCTTAGAGCGAATCCGTTCGGCCATTGTTTGTTATTGAATATTGCACCATTTCCGTCCGTAAGTATGTTGCGCAGTTTTCGTGTGCGATATTATAATGGACCGAATTAATTGTCTACAAATACTGTCCTTGTATTCAATACGTGCTCAATGCGATCACTCAGATACCGGGGCTCCGTGATAATCTGCACTTCCATGGGTCGAACTTTGGCATGTTTGACCCATTTTTGATTAAAATAGTGTATTTAATAATGTTTCTGACACGGAATTGAATTGATTTTTCTAAATACCAGATGTACAATAATACTTTTGGCATTAATAAATAAAAAAATTAAAAAATTTAGACTTAGTACCTAGTGCTAGACTAGTACTTGCTTCTAGACGTAGTTGGCCTTACATAATACTGTTGGCGGGTGCTGTTTGATTATTGTGTTTGATATAATTAATTAAATAGGTTTGGGGTTTTTTCAAGTTTAAAGCATTTGTTTAATTTCTTCGTAATAAAATTAAAAAAATATTTAAAAACCTTTATTTACTTTATAAAATATAATTTTAAAAATTAGCGATAATCACTCATATTTAGGCCTTGCACTTAAAAAAATGTTATCGATCTGAAATAAATACGAATCGTTATATAAATTTAAATAAATACAAATTCGTGAGCCAAGCAGTTTTACCTGGACACTTTCCGGTGCGGTCAACGCAAATTCCACTGTTCGTGTGACGTCACTCGGTGCTAATTTCGGCAAAATTTGATATAAATCCGATTTAAAATCTTCAATTAAATCGGTTTTAACCAGTCCCGGACTTATCGTTGTTATTCGAATGGGTGCCTTGTAGAAATTAATTTCCTGTTGCAACGTTTGAGCTATAGCGTTGAGTGCATGTTTTGTCGCTGGATACACGTTAAATAAGGGATGTGGCACATCGGGGATACGATATCCCAAAATACTATTCATTATAATAATGTGTCCATTGATTTGCTGATCACGCATAATTTTCGTCGTCTCCCGCAATATAATACATGATGCAACCACATTGACATTAAAAGTTTCACTAAATTCTGAAGTGCTTGAGTCGAGTATAAAATGTTTTTTATACACGCCTGCATTATTGATTAATACGTGAATACCATTGAAATTGTCTTTGATCCAATTAAAGAGCGCCATAATTTCGTCCTCTTGAGATAAATCACATTTTCTGGCGTGAATTTTGCCGGGTCCGCTACTATTTTTGGAAAATTCCTGTAAATAACAATAATTATTACTTATTTATCAATTATTTGCAATAAACATATCTTTATGTTTATTTACCTCGATTAGTTCAAGACGCCGTCCAATCGCAATGACGTTCATTCCATGATTTGCTAGGGCTAAAGAGATGTCGGCACCTATTCCCGATGTAGCTCCAGTGACCAGTGCTACTTTTTCTTTGTACACATCCATAATCTATCGTTATCGACTACTTGTTTGTTGTTAAGTGATGCAGTTACTGACCAGAGTACATTCGTTTCAATTTATTTATAAACCATTGTTGAGAAACCACATCGTCTCATATTCAGTTTCATTTATTTAAGATACGTAAATAAATACAGTGTAATGTTCACAATGCATAGCTAGTTGGGAATGTAACAATCAATTCCAGATGATATCTCATCTAAACTTTAACTGTAGATTCATTGAAGGTTAGTTTATTAAGTATTAAGTTACCTCGATGTTGTTACGTAAGATAGCGCAAGAAAACCGATAGAGTGTAATAAATTAGGTCATGTACAAAAATGTAGTGCAATAAAAATATTAAGAGATTTTATAATCAACATTGAAAACCCACCCCAAATATGTTATAATTTCATCATATACATATCTCACTTAATATTTAATGCTACACATAATATTTCATGTTCTAATCGGTTTAAATGTCTGCTAATGTAGACGACCCGCAAACCGACTTATACCCTGAATTTTAAATAACCAATAAAAACCAACCATGATTTCACCAAAAAACTAAACTTTTGTAAAGATGATGTAGCTTGAGGATGCACGCGGTTAAAAATGTTAAATTCTTTTATGTATTCGCTTGATAATCCAACAACTTTTTGTACATGCACAAGCAATAACAACATGACAACAAAAATTCTCATATGTAAATAACATCAAATATATTATACTCGCATATCTAACTGCAGTCACATCAGTCAATTCCTACATGATATGAATTTTAAGTTACATATTTATAAAAAAACTTCCAAATGTACCGTTTATTTCTGATGTGAAATGCGACTTTATAGCTGTTTTCTATAGCCAGTAAATTCTGAATGACATGTTCTATCGTTTGTTGCTAAAAAGTAAAATATACGATTTTTGACTGGTGAAGAAAATTCAACACTAATGGAAGGGTGAGGTCAAAATTGACGGAGACGTGTGTATAAAGCGTGACTAACACTTTTATAATGTGTGCTATCGTAAAACTTAAAGTCACGATAAAAAATATATAAATCTCAGATATGATATCAAAGCTAAACTAACTTAACTAAATCAGTTAAAATAATGGCAGAATTGAACAGGACATAAGAATGATATCGGTTTTGAGTTTCTTCCATCCCAAGTTAAATTTTGGAAATGAAAACATGGTGCTTTAACAACAGGAATTCCCAATGATATTACCAGAGACAACCTAAAAGAGATATTTCATCCATTGTAAACGTAAAAATTCAAACTGATCCAATTAGAGCTCCCCGCTAGAACTATTTCAGGATAGATGATAACAAACCTCGTGAATAAATTTTATTCATGAAAAGTGCGTTTAGGTTCCGTGTGGAAACGATTAATTTACAAAAACCTTGATTGGTAAAGCAACCCTATACATGGAGCTAGGGCTGGTGCTCCACATTTCGGACAATCCTGTTTTTTGCTTAGTTCGCCAAACACGCCTTTTAACATTAAAACCCCAAAAAGGATGACTCATCGGTAAACATAATACTCGTAAAATCTTTGTTTTTATGATCATTTGCTCACTGTAGTCGCTTTTCTATGTATTTTTGTGTTGCCAGTGGTTTGACCGAAGTATTTCCATATGCGTATAGCCATGTTCTTTCGTATGGTTGATTTTGGAAAAATAAAATTCTTTTTCGCCAATTTTTTCAAAGCTGCATCCAACGTAAGCGAAGAAATTTCATCAAATAACTGTATGATGGCGTCATCCTCATTTTTTGTAGTGGTTCGGATTTTGCCTCTATCTGGCAAATCGTCAACATTTTTATACATTGAATAAAGTGTAATCCTCGTCGGTACAAATGTTTCCGACCTTTTTATATAATTAGCTGCACTTGCAACCAACATTATTGGTCCTTTCGGATGTGCACTTAAAAACACCGCTTCAAATCGTTTTTTATAAATCGCACTCATTTCTTTCATGTACGTTATCCCCTAAACAGTTGCAGTTAAACTAATGTTTGTTTTAGAGCGTCCAAGAGGAATCAATAGAAAACATATTTAAGCCACGCCCATATTTGTTCCTATAGTTTTAAGTACAGTTATGCCGTACACGCTCTTGTTGAACATACTGTAAGTACTGGGATTAAAAGGAAAATTTGGAATAATTCAAAATGTACCTTTATTCTCTGATTCTCTGGACATATAATTTGGAACACAACTAAGTTTCGACGATACTTTTAGCGAACAACACAAGCGATATTTTGAAAATTTTACAGGAAAAGGAAAAACCTTTTTAAATTAAAAATTTTAATAGAAACGTTCGGTTAATATTTTTGTTGCATTACTTTGTATTACACAAACATAAATGTATAATTTTTTTTTATTTTCGTCCTTTTATTAATGAGTTATAGGACAAAAACTACATTTTGGTCGCTTGCGCGTTTTGGTTTACTAATTTGTCGCTTATGCTAAGGCGCTTGTGTCAATTAAATTTTATAAATTGTCACTTGAGCGCAGTTGAGTTTAAAGGATTTAAATAAAAACACAATTTTGTCGTTTATGCATTTTTCATATATTAATTATTTCAATTTAATACTGATTCGTTTTTAAAAAAATCTGGCTTTAAGATTGCACTTCTTAAAAATATGTATATGTAGATAAAAACATAACCAATTAATTAAAATTCCAACAGAATATAACAATAAAAATAAATAAATAATCTAAAAGGAATTCATTTCCATAACTATTTTTAATAATGCACGTTTCATATTATGTATATTAATATTGTTAACTGTATCACAGACATATCAGTCTTCATTTCTTCTTAGGTCTCATATTCTAATTTTAACGGTTCATTTTCGTCTTCATCCGTTTCATTTAATTTATCTAATATACCAATATTTATGTTGCAAAAGTTTGTAATCAACGTGGTATATCTCAGGAATGATATTTTTAGAGCACATTCGGCTCAAATCGCAATATTTATTTGTATTAATAGATAATTTGGAATTATACACAATCCGAGGAAGTTCTGGTTTGTACTTCATATCTACCTGTAAATTAGGTTCCGTGTAAGTATCCACAATTATTTTCGATTTTGTTATTCTAATTTTTTTAATCGACTTCAATTTGATTTCCTTATAGGGTTTGTGAACACTTTTAATTTTACAATTTTTAGCGACTATTGACATCCAATCATAAAAATCGGTGAATTTCATATTATGAACTTCGTATGGTTTTGGGTTGATTCTTGAATTTCTGATCAACGTTGGATATTCTGTGTAGGACCAAACGGTTTTGTTTTTTAAGTGATTTTCAATTACTCCATGCATTGAATCCACAGGCATATATAAGTGTGACCGGTTATAAGAAACGTTACTGTTATTTCATTAACTTATTTAGCCATTGATAAAATTTTTTTTATCATAGCAATAGTATACCGATTCTTGTTCTGGCCAACACAACTATCGCAGTAAAAAGAGATTTTTTTTGTTGTTTGGCGGTTATCTACCATATTTAATTCTACCACATTTTTTTTTATCTTATCCATTGGACATGTTATACTATACACATGTGAACATTTACGAATTGTTGAAGAATCAGTTCGTCTTCGTTTTACAGATGTTTTTTCGATGCAACTACTTAGGTATTTATCCTTGTCTTCTTGTGTGGGTATTTTCCAATAGCCGTAGAATAGTTGTTGTCTAATTTCACTGGATATGCTGGCACAATCAATAAAGCAACTCGCCCGATTTTCACATGGATTAGATTTAACTTTTTTTTCGGTACAAGAACCTCATTTTTTTTTCAAATATTCGGCGCCTGATTTACGTTTAAATGAGTTCGAATTTTTTAATCTTTTTGTTTTCTTACGAAATTTTTCAATTTGTACTGACTCACTTTCCACTTCATTTTTAAATAAAGTGTCTGTATTGTCATCCAAAGTGCTTGACACATTCTCCATATTCTCCGGTAGAGTAGTTATATTCTCAAATGTATATTGTTCTATATTTGTATTGCAGTTTTGATCCTCCTGTGTTTCTATTATTTCTTCTTGGTGCTCGTATTCGTATATTAACACATTTTCTTGCAAGTCGTCATTGCAGAGATCAAACTCTAATTGATCGTCGATTTCAATATTACAAGCTTCGATATTATTTGGAATTGGAAAACAAATAATATTTTCGTCAATCAAATCTTGGTTATTTGTTGTCACTGTCGTTGTTTCCCCATTCTGTGCCTTTTCAAATATTGAAATTGGAACATCCTGCGTTTGGTCACATAATCGCGTTGAAGTCGCTGGTTTGTTACTGATGGTTTCAGAATTCTTTTGTGCTAAGGCCAGTGCAACAAATAATTTACCTCTCGAGTTCATTTTACTGTACCTATTGTAAAAAAATAACGTTTATATGAAAATCGCAAATATCACAAACGCCACATTTCACATAAATAATTTCTTAAAAATACTACAAAAATAATTAATAGAAAAACAATTGAATTGTACAATCTTGAAATATTTCGTGTTTAGTAATCACTTACAAAATCGTAATATTTCAAATTTGTTGATAAATTGATTAAAACTATAATAAAAATACGCCAAAATCATTATGGAATTAATGTCGGTTGTGCACAAACGACCATATTTTCTGGCAAAATTAAATTAATACTTCTGTTTATTTCGAAGTACTTTAAATGATTTTTTACATTTAATTAAGAAACCACAATTTCACAATCATTCTTAATCAATTTAACTTACCGTGCATCCAAAATTAATTATGATATTGTGACAACAATAAAAACACTTCCACTTCACAAGTTACTACCAACTTCAGTCGCTTAACTCAAAGTAAAATAGTGATTTGTCTAAATAGTGTCTAAGCGACACCTTTTGTTGGATTATTTTTACGCAAAATAGCGGTTTTTCGTAAAAAAAACAGAAATTTGTGTAAACAGTCGTATAGAGTAAAATCAGCGCTTTCCAATGGTATATAAATCAGAAATTTAAAAAATTGGCGCTTGTGCTGTTTGATAAAAGTATCGTCGGTTTGTAGATAAATTCAATAATATATTTGGAAAATTCATTAAAAAAACATAAAAATTATGTTACATTAACCGTAATATTTTGTAGGATACCCCTTATTTTTATAACTCCCGCACAACGCCTCGAAAGACAATTAACTTCTGGCAATGCGATGTATGGATGTTTTTCAAATATCTTCAATATTTTTGAAGAGCTCTTTTGAATTGCGGCAAGTTATCGATTTTAATCCATGCGCTATGGTGTTTATTGTGTACTTTAGATCCAATTCTTTATTCTTCGAACGTCTCACGTACGTCTTACCATCCGACCCGTACAAATTTATTTTCGACTCATCGCTCGAGAGGATGTTTCTCCAGAATTCCAAAGGTTTGTGTAGGTGTTGTTTTGCTAACATTATAAGCTTTAATTTTTTTTGGAACGTTCGTCTTTTTGCGTGCAAAACAGCTATGCAATCCAGATTCTTAAAGCCGCCGTCTAATGGTACTATCTGACACATTTTTTTCAATTTGGGACGCAATGTTTTTGTTTATTTGGCGTCAGAAAAGGATCGCCCTTACTTTTAAAGCAATGATCCTGTCTTCCATTGCTTTTATTTTTCGAGGTCGTGCACTCCTGAGTCTATTTTCACAATTGCCAGTATCGTTGTACGACTTAATGGCATTATAAACTTTTGTCTTTGAGCAACCCAACTCGTCTACAATCGTTCCCATTGGAGGATTTTCCCTGCAGTATTTCTGAACGATCAGCTTCCGTAAATCTGGTGTACACCTTCTAGTTTTGCCCATTTTACGACTATCTAGTAAATCATTAACTCGTTAAATCCTTTTTTTGGTTTAAAGAAATCACTTACCCTTAAATTGAATGTTTTAAACTTTATTTGTTCCACTATTCCTAATTAAAACAATTTTCACTTTTTTTGGTAACACAACCTATAATCCTCACCTCTCGTTACAGTTCGACAAACTATAAATAAATGAAACACAAAAAACAAGTTAACCAAAGCTCAATAAAAAATAACGGGATAAAACAAAATAATAAAATGAAATTGAAATATGCGGTTACTATGTTTAAAAAATTTAAATATAGTATATCTTTTTTCCGGTTAGCGATCACAATTGTGTACGTAAAAATCGTGGATCAAAGAGAATTATGAAAAAACAAAACGCCATTACAAACTATGGTTATTTACATACACATTTGTGTATGGTGAACTTAATTGAAGCAAAAAAAAAATCTGGCCAGAAAAGGGATATCATCGTTCTTAATTATATGTCCACCACTATATATTAAGTATATAGGGTGTTCCAACTGTTGTTTTTTTTAAGCTAAAAAAAAAAAATAATTATTGTGTGATGGCAACCCGAAATTTTTTTGACAAATGAAAAGTCAAAACTATGCCATTTTTAGTCAGGTTCGTTTATAACACACCAACGCGTTTGTTTTGGTTATCCAAGCTCATTACGAAAATGGTGGTTATGTATAAAAAACATTTCGTAAATTATGTGATGATTTTGGGCAACGTTGATGTTCTACAGAGCCTGAAAATCGCAAGGTTGTTGAACGTGTTGAGAAACTGTAACGGCGTTGGTCAAAATGTTCGTGAAGAGCCAACCATCTCTTTGAGGCATCGTTCACAATAATTTAACGTGTCGCTAACGAACGTTTTTCATCAAAAATCATCTTCACTCACATTCATCTACTTCATCATTTTCACTGCAATATATATTTATACACTGCGCAAAACAAAAAACGCATACCCTATTTTCAAACGCTTGTATCTTGGTGAAATGTCAGTTTAAATTTTTTACTTTTAAAGTGTAGCAAATTTAGTCAACTTTCCGATGTTGATGTTCGTTTTTTTTGTTGTTTTTTATGACTTTTTGTTGAGTCAGACAAAAATGGTTATAACGAGAAAAAAATCCCAAACTTTTGGACTGCCTGATGTTTCATTCACGAACCCAAATAAGCCGTTTTGTAGAGAAATTGGAAAGCTAAAGAATGAGACTATTGAAATTGTTGTACGACAAATCGCTGTTGAGTTATTGCAATTGGTGGTTATCCTGAACGAATGGCATATATGCAATGTGGTCCGAAACCGTGCCACATTGTTTTCTCTAATCACTTACTCATCGAACGGTCAATCAAATGACTTGACCCATTTAGGAGGAGAGCTCCCTCCCAGCAATTTAATTCTGTAAGACAAATTGATATAAGTTTCTCCCTTTTCTTCATCTTCGCAACATGACAGCAATCAAGTGAGGAAACTCCTATTCTACTCGCATGATTACCTATGAGACAGTGCCCTATAATAGCACCCAACACCATACTGACATGCCGCCGCCGCAGCAATATTAGCTGCCTATCTTGACGGGTTTAGTTTTGGCCAGATTTGGCTATAGTTATTACGCATGAGGTACGATTGGGCCATCTGCCGTTCGTTGTTCCGCTTGCTTCCTCTTGATACAGTAGTTTGCACGTGGTAATTCGTATATCAAAATACACACTTCTTGATGAAATGAGGCAGGTTGTGCCTTGTCGAGCGAGTTCATCTGTATTTAATTCACCGTAATATTGAAATGTCCTAGCACCATCCACCGTATGTGAATGTTGAACTGATCTGCTATCTTAACGAATGAGAGACAATTCTGGGCTACTTTCGACGTGAGAAAATATGATTTGAGCATCTTAATTGAAGCCTGAGTTGTCCGTAAAAAATGTAAATATTCCTTGAATATATTGCATATACCTCAACCAGTCAACGGCTTCAACTTAACTTATTAATTCAACTTAAAGACCGCTGCAGTAGTCAGGGAGACAAAAGGAGAGAGTTACGTATAATTCTTCACAGAAAACCCCGCTCTCAACTTCCCATCCATTTTTGAAACACCAGAGAAGAAATTCTACACTTTCAGTATTCAAAAATGCTTTTCAATCAGTCCTCTCTGGTGGGAATATGGTAGTAGATAGGAGATGGTATAATCGGTAGTATTTAGAGTGTATCTGTTTCTTAGAATAGATGAGTATCCTTTAGTGTTACAGTTCTACATCGAGAAGGATTTGAGCCTTATAGTTCAGCTTGCTATAAGGTTATGTTAGGTTTCCAGCTAAGTTTACTGTCCAGAATATACCAAAATACTTCGTTTTATCAGTGAACATATCAATCAAATACCATTTAAGCTAGGAAGGTTGATCTGAGGTAGTTTGTATTTCGAGGAGAAAAGGACAAACTCACTCAAGGACTAGCTCTTTTGTGTGAATTCATATTTGCATGGTACAATAACAGGTAATTTTTGACCATGTTCCAAGAAGAGGGGATAATGCACCACTTTCAAGTGTTTCTCTACGCACAAATCTTACAGGACCCATTCAGGCTGGCCGTCATGACCCCGCCTTTAAGAATTTAATCTACTGAGCACTTCAATGACACATCTGCGCGCATATAGCAGAATGCTTGCAGGAACGCCTGTGGTCTGACGGTGTTAAAGATCCCCTATAAATATCCAGAAATGTTATCATGAGTATTTCTTATGTTCAAGGGATTTTAATATATAAGCAATAAGGGGCAGGAGAGCACAATCCCCAGATTTTCCCTTTCAACATATCTTTCTAAAATTTTTAGTAGGGAAAAGGCTTAACTTTAGTTCTAAGATCTTTGGGACTGGAATGAGAGCTTTTTCCCGCCTTAGGTGTCCTTAAAGATAACGTCGAGCAAATGTAACTTTACTGAGGTTTTCTAGAGTTTTCCAGGCTCTTTTCCTGATTTTGTAAGCGATACGAGGGGACCAAGTTTGCTTGTGCCTATATCTCTAGAGAGTGAAATCGAGAAACCAACCTTGTTTGTTCTTGTGTTCGGCTTTTTCGGAAACGTGAACCAGTCCTGGCCCTTTACCAGACCTGACGGGCAAAGTCCTAGGTTTTTCCGTTTTCTTCGTACAACTTGTGGATCAGACCTAAAGAAATATTTCATTTAAAAGGTTTAACACTAAAAGAAATCATCGATGAGATGAAAACAGCGTTAGATGAACATGCATTTTCAAATGCAACCGTTCATAATTGGGTAAATGAATTTAAATGTAGCTGCACAAGTGCAAGTGATGCTAAACGTTCACGAGATTGCGGACATTGTATACATCTCATATGGGTGTGTACACAACATCATACACGAAGAAAATCATTTGAAAAACTGTCAGCATTATGGCACCGCGGTTCTTAACAAATGTTCAACAAATGAATAGAATGATCATTTCTAAGCAATGTTTAGAGATGTTTCAGCGTAATCCAACTGAATTTTTGCGAATATCGATCCATCGTTACACGCCAGAACCAAAACAACAGACTTAACAATGGGTAGAATCTGGTTCAAGTGTTCCAGGGAAAGTGAAAGTTGTTGCAGCAGATAGTAAGGTTATGGCAACTGTCTTTTGGGATGCACAAGGCATAATATCCACCTACTACCTTAAGAAGGGTAAAACCATCCCAGATAAATGTTATGCAGCATTATTAAGCACTTTGAATGAAAAAATTAAGAACAAATTAAAGACTTGAGTTTTGAATTGCTCCCCCATCTACCATATTCAACTGATCTACTCTTATGACTTTTTTCTATTTCCAACCACGAAGAAATGGTTCGGTGAAAAGAGATTTGGGCCAAACCTTGAAATAGTAGCTGAAACGAAGAGTCATCAAAGAAGATTTAATGAAATTGGAAAAACGTTTGATTAAGTATATCGAGTTAAAAAAATTTGTTTACTGTTTCATTCAAAAGACTTATCAATCCATCCTACTAATTTATATAGCGTATTTAGGAAGAATAAATAAATAGCGAACATCTTTTCATTCGTGTTTTACTTATTGTATCTTCAAAAAAAATAGTTAGATACCCGATTTGTTAACCACGATTTTAACAAGGCTTCATTCATTAAAATAGGCATTGATAGAACTCGTACGTATGTATATCGGAAGCACAACGTACATAGTACTTCTAAAAATAATATTTTTCCGCCCTCGAATGAAACGAGGCAAAATTAAGTCGGGGAAAAAATAAAAATATTTTATCATTTTTATTTCAAGCTTTCTATTGTTTTATGTTACAAACTTCATTTTTTAAATTTATTAAATATTAAAGGTAAAATATAAAAAAGTGTAAATATGTAAGCACAAAAAAGCGACGGGAAAACTTTTCCTTATAACCTTTTTGCTTTTCCTTTATATTTTTTTTCAAGCTTTCGCTTTCATTCGTTTCTCTTTCCTAAATTTTATTTATTTATACGCTGCTATCCTTGATTTTGTTGCTGTGTTGTTTTGTTTAATAATAAAAGGAAAATAAATAAATAAAAAATAAAGCGAACGAAATATTTTCCTAATTTTTTTATTTGCTACTGTTCTGTTGTAATAGTTGTTGTTGTTGATGTTGTCATTATATAATATTTAGATATGTTTTTGAAAATTAAATTCCTTATTTTATACGAGTATAACCCTATCCTCTGTACAGAGTGTGTTACGTTCTTTTAAATAATATTACCTGTGTGAAAACGAACGAGCAGCAATATTGTAAATGGAAATTATTGTTTTTGATATTAAGTATCTTCGTACCTTTCAGCACTTTTCATGACATAAAATAAAATAAAAATGTACATACCGGTGAAAATCGTACAGCCTATGGAAACAAGACATTCTTTTCGCAGGTGAAACTTTCTAAAAATATTTGACGTGTAACATTTGGCTATACCTTATATGAATAGTATTTTACTACAGCAGCATACATACTACATTTTGTTATATGATTTTCGATTTATTATAGCCGACGTGTAATACTTATTACCTGAAGTTTTTCCCGCTTATCATTTTTTTCGTGCACATTTTTCGTATTATATAGAATTCTTATCAATCATAATGCGCGCTTATCCAAGCAAGGTATACGTATAAAAATTCTTGGATTTCACTAATTTTTTCAATTTATGTATTGGAAAACTTTTTTTTTTGCTTTTCTTGCAAGATAAATTATGGATAACATTTTTCTTGATTTTTTTGTGTGAAAGGTTGTAAATATGTTCTGAACTTCGGGATATGTTAAAATGTGTAGTTTAACGTATGATTGATCGTGAACCTATAAAATATTTCTAATAGTTTGATTTAGATTTTTCACCTAATATATTGGAATAATTTATCATATTTATGATTTGTTAATATTTATGGCATTTCATTTACGGTTCAATTGCTAAATTGTCAATTGCTAATTTGATTTGGAAAAAAACAGAACACAATTCTTTTTTATAGCCTGATATGTTTGCCTTACATAAGATACTACGGTGTTTATTCAAGAATGAAATTGAAAATAATTTTCAATAGTGTACTTATTATTACATTATTTTATTATTTGTCAAGCAAGAAAAAATAAAAATAAAAGATTTTTTTCTATTTGCCATTGCTACGTAAACGAGTAAGTTATGTAACCTACTCTAGGAAAAAAAAATTTAACAAAAAACTTTTCCTAACATTGTTCATACAACACCACATAATACAACATAAGACAATAAAAATAAGAGCAGGTGACAATTTAATGAACAAATAGATAAAATAAGTTTTTTTGCTTTGTTGTGTTGTGTTTGGGTTCGAATTTTTTTCTATTATTAAAACAATAATAGGGTTTAATTGAAATTAAATTAATTTTTTCTTCGGAAAGTTATTGGTGTGTTATTATAAAAATAATATAAAAACTATACAAACTATAAGTTATGTTGTAATTTTTATCAATTAACTTTTATTTGGTTTATAAGAGGTATAATGTACTCGTTTAGTATTGTACGAGAAATTAAAATTTAATAAGGTGTATATTAATTTAACCCTTTGAGTACCAACATGATTTTTAGAGAATTAGCTAAAAGTGCAACGCTGTTAGAGGAATAACTGCTAGAGGGACATAGAAATTTAAAAATATATTTCATTTTTCGAAACATTTTATTTTCGAAAAGTATTTCAAAAACAATTTTATTTTATTTTTCGAGTGTGTAGTAATAAAAATATGAAACCAATTTGTGTGATATGATAAGTATGAAATAGAGATCGTATTAGTTAAGTTGCTTTACTGCATATATGGTTTCTAAGAACAACTAGCGAAGAGACGACTAGTGTGGGTCATGCACCTTGTATCTTAATCTTCATTATAACATGAACCAATTATAGACCAACGTCTCATTTGAACAAAGACCTTGCACACTATTACATCAGAGGTGACGCAGAGGTATCGGCGAGTTTACGCTAACAGTATATACAGGGTGTCCCAAAATTGGAAAATCAAACGAAGCAAGGTGATAGGGGAGCTCATTTCCAACAAAAACAGCCAAGTAAAGTTTTTTCGAATTGTTGATGCTGTAAAAGTTATTCCATTTTTAGTGTTTTGTAGTGAAATCGCATGCGCACCCACCCAGCAATAAATTAATTTAAAAATACCAAGAGGTCTTTTGTTTAACTTTCTTTATTAATACAATCTAGAAGCGGGAAAAGACAGTGCTACAGAAATTTGACCCGCCAGATTTTAAAATGGTATCACACACCGGGTTATTCACAACATAATGTTTTGTTGTCGTATTTATTGAAAACGCACTTAACAAAATTTCGAGTTCTTAAATATATATTTTGTCTGAAATGATGAACACAGTGATAAACTAAAGTATACCAATTGTTTTGAGCAAATCTGGTAGCCCAAATTAAGCAAAATTTGTGGTATAAAAATATTTTTTAATTCACATTAGTACTTCCATACCATCTCCATGGTAAATCTCGGAATTGGCGACCATAACTTTGATAGCGTTGAAAACTTCAAATATCTCGGGTCAATAATAACATCGTGATGATCATGATTTGCAGGTAGAAATAAAAACCCGAATCTCTGGCGGGCAACGAGTTTTCTACGTCCAACCAAAATTATTGCGATCGCAGTCGTGCATGCTCGCACTTTATAAAGCACTCATAAGACCTGTGCCGGCTTTCTGAAGCGAGAGCTGTACCATGACCTCTAACGATTTTAGATTATTATCTACCTTCGAAAGGAAGGTCATCCGATCAATCTTTGGTCCAATTAAATGTGCGAACAACGAATATCAAATTCATAAAAACCACGAAATAAAGCAACTCCTCGGAGGCAGCGATATCATTTCATCAAATCCAATCGAGTGAGATGGTTCGGCCACGTTACAAGATCCCCACAACCACGGATGATCAATAAAGTATTTCACCAACAACCAGCCGGTGTGCGTCGTAGAGGAAGACCCGAATACGCTGGTGTGATGACTTCGGACAAGATGTACATATACTAGGATGTGGAAAATGGAGGACGAGAGCGATGAACCGAAACGGATGGAGGACCATAGTGTGGGTGGCAAAATCCCTTCATGAGAAGGGAAATCTTTTTCATTTATACTTTTAACACTATTTGCCGTAGGCACTTGGCGAAACACACTTACACTTAATAAACACAAAAAAAAAAAAAAAATGGCAATGCCCGAGTTGCGGCAAGAGAATACCAGAGACGATATTCAAATCGGAAACGCTTTACCGATTACAGAGTATTTCAAAATATACATCAAATGTACAGTGAAGGCGAAGTCCCTCGTCATCCGAGAAGAGATAGAACAGCCGGTCAACTTGATATAGACGAAGATAGAGTAATTGGAATAGAGACAGACGACCCATCTATAAGTATTTGTTGTTTATCAAAACATTTGATAGTGCCACGGTCCACGTTGCATCGTATTTTAAAAAGAAATCAGTTGCACCCTTACCATGTGCAACGTGTACAAGACCTTTTACCTGCTGACCATGAAAAAAGGATACAAATTTGTTAAGAAATGCTGCGTTGATGCCAAGAAAATTCGCAGTCTTTTAACAACATTTTATGGAGTGACGAAACATGTTTTAAAAGGGAGGCATGTTCAATATCCATAATTTGCACTACTGGGCTCGCGTAAATCTAAAAGTAGCGCGGCGTAGTCGGTTTCAACATCAATTTCACCGGACAAGTGGTGCAGTGGTTAAAGCTTCGGCACTTGGACCGGGACGTACAGGGTTCGAATCCCAGTAGAGGCAGGATGTAATGCAAATTCTCGATTACTATCGGTGATGTTAATAAATTAATAAACGCAACTAAGATCCTCTGTTGAAGTGCAAAATTCAGCGCCGACCCACCGTCCATGTCCGTGTATAGGTTGACATGGAGCTTGCAATGAGCAGGTGGTATTGTGTAATTGTGTGAATGGGTGGTGTGGGCGTGAATGAAAAGGGGGGTATTAATTGACCTTCAAGAGACATTAAATCCACTGGACAATTAATCCTTTCTTTTATTAAAAAAGCAAAAAAAAAATGTTTGGAGTGAACATGTGAGTTGACGGAAAATTGATTGGCCCATTTGAACTCCCACGTCTGATCAACGGGGAAGTTCATCTTAGTTTTCTAAAAAATTACTTGGATGAATTACTTGATAACGTTTTTCTACAAACACGTGGCTGTAGCATGATGGACCTCAGCCTCACTATGCACAAGTAGTGCGACAACATCTGGAAGTAAATTATCCACAGCAGTTCCACCGCGGTCTCCAGAACTAAATTCTTTAGACTTCTTTCTGTGGGGTTATTATGAAAGAGTAAACCAGACCGATCAGGAGATGCGGTAACGTATAATCGAGGGGTCGAATATTATTAAAAGTAACGAAATATTCGAAACGCGATTAAGCAAAATTTTATACGGCGATTATGTATTATGGCAAATGGTCGAATACTTATTATAATATTTAAAATTAATAAAAAAAAATATTTTATTCATTTTGTTTTATTTCTGACAAAACATCGATTTTAGAAATCGAAATTTTGTTAGGTGCAACATAACTTATTTTGTGAAAAAATTCATAAAAAACATTCTGTTGTGAATAGCATGGTGTGTGATACCATTTTAAAATTTGTATTCGTGTCGCATATTTGTCTGAGAGTAGGTCAAATTTCTGTAGTACATTCTTTTCCCGCTGGCATCACTTAAACATCAACAAAAATTTTAGAAAAACAAAAGACTTTACAAAATCTTTGTTTTTATTTGACAGTAGATAATGCAGCTTATAAAAATGGCTTTATTGAAAAGATACACTCTTCTAGATCGTATTAAAAAAGAAAGTTAAACAAAATAACTCTTGGTTTTATTAAATTGGTTTTTTGTGGGTGCGCATGCAAGTTCACTAAAAAACTCTAAAAGTGGAATAACTTTAGCAGCTAAACAATTCGAAAAAACTTTACTTAGCCGTTTTTGTTGGAAATGATCTCCCCTATCACGCTGCTTTGTTTGATCTTCAAATTTTGGGACACCCTGTATAAATACATTAATCGAGGGGTGCTTATGTTATGATTTCTAAACATATTTAATTTCTACAGCGAATAATAAAATTTAGAAGAATTGGTAAAATAGATGCACTATACACGCAGTTTTATCTCACACTCTTAAGGATGAAGTAATTGTAGTTACATGTGGCACTTTATTGAAGATATAATTGAAATTTTCATATGGGTTGAAAATATGCCAAAAACGTCTCTAGAATTTTCAAGTAAGTGGACGGTTCGGTCAATTTGTAATTGTTAACAACTGTCTGAAAAATTTCCGCTTAACAAAGAAACAAAAGATTTTTTCTTTAAATTAATTTTTATTTCTCTATAGTCTCCTTGTAATTTTTTACACTTCTCCAAACGGTGCTCCCAACTTTTAAATCCATTCAATTAGTACTTACTCGGTGTCTTTATCTGCAAATTAGTAGTTTACGAAGGCGATGGTCTACTTATTTGAAAATGTCTGTTCTCCCTGTGCAACTTTTAGCTTAAGGAGGAAGAAAAAGTCGCTTGGGGCTAGATTTGGGGAGTAAGGAGGGTGGTTAGTTAGTGTTCAAACCGTATATCGTGGATTTTCGCCATGGTAGCCGCTGAGGTGCGAGACGGAGCGTTGTCTTCGTGAAGCAACATTTATTTTCTGGAAATGTAGCCGTTTAGCTTGTCAAGCAATGATGCGTAGTACTCTCTTGTAATGTTTTCCCTTTTTTTGAAGATAATCGATTAAGATAACTCGACGACTATCTCAGAAGACAGTAGCCATCACTTTTCTAGCCGAAGGAACAACCTTTGCCTGTTTTGGAGCCGATCTTCCTTCAGTTCACCGTTTTGTCAGTATTTTTGATTCTGGAGTGCAACGGTATATCCAACTTTCATCAACAGTAATTAGCCGACGTCGAAATTTTGATTTGTTGCACCTAGCCAATGCCTGAAATCTTGATTCAAAATGTGCCAAACACGTTTTTAGGACATATTCATACCCCTTCTACCTCTCTAACTTTTTCCGACGGTTGTTTAGCACCATTTGGTGAACTTTAGCGATGTTCCAATTTTAAGACCAATTCGTCTTTGATTTGCGTAGGCGTATTGCCTTTCAAAAATAAATATTTAATGACAGCATTTTCACAAAAACACTCACATCGACTCACTCGGCGATCGTTAAACAACTGGGCGTTTAAAATGGCTGATATTTCGGTGACTACCTTTCAACACACGCGCAACCACATACTCCTTCACTTTTATTGACGAGTGCTGCCATCTTAATGTTGAGGCCGGAAATTTTTCAGACAATCCTCGACTAAATATGAAAAAATACCCTAATCGCACACTAATTTTTTATTGGGGCATTATTGCCTTAGTCCTAACAGAAAGGGTTTCAATGATAACAGGTTACGACTTTTATTCTACTTTAGAGTCCTGTTTTAAGCCGGGTGATTTCGTCGATTAATTTTGTATATGCAGCCTGCTTGGTATTTCTGTAGGCTGCGTGAATATGACTTGTAGCGGGTAGTTTCTTCTACTATAAGAAACTTCGCACAAATATTCTCAACGGACAATTCACTTTATACATAATTCTTTATAAATGGACAATTCTTCATATAAAGAATTATTTAAAAATATACAACAATCTTGTATGTATACGCGAACTGTAAAAGTCATGTAAAACTCATTAATACGCCACCATGCAATCACACAAGAGATGGCATCAAAATGGGTGCACCAAAATATTTCGGGTGCATGTAACATAAAATTAATTTAAACCCAGAAAATCCGGGTTTGAATTTTGAGTTTTTTTTGGTGGTTTATAGGCAACAAAACGAAGGTGAAAGTTAAGAGCTTTTTATTCGATTTTGGAAATTGCCGGAGCAACATCGGAGCCGCACCACATAAACAACAAAGAAATTAATTTCATGCATAAAAGTTTTTTAACTATAAAATTAATTAAAGTTTATTTATTTCTCATCATTAAATTGAGAAGTGCTCCAATTCCTTTTACCGCCCAAACATTCCACAGACTCCGCATTTTTCCAATATGTGTCGCTACTATAGTACTGCTTACGTGTACTATAAATATGCAATACAGGTATTCTATCAAGTGTCAGCTGTCAAAAGCAGTATGCGACATTTGGTCGAGGTGAAAACAAATAGAATTTTTAACTCCTTGAAAATGTCGAATTTTACTCTAAATAAACACCATTTGCAGGAAGTTTTATTACATTATTTTATTGCAACGAAACAACTTCAACTTTTTGAACAACATAACGTTGTCAACATGGGAAAGAGAACCTTTAATGTTGGTGTCTTTGTGTTAGTGGGCTGTTATCTCCTTTCTTTCAACATGCTCGCCCAGAATTGATTTCCAAAGAAAAATCCGCTTCCGTAGGAACTTTTTCGTTTATTGTAAATATTTAGAAAAGTATACAGCATTTACGAGAAAAACGATTTTTTGTTATCTATTTACCATGCAATCTGTTTTGGGGCTTGAGGCTCACCCTGCTCTTTCGCGGTTAGGATTCGAAACCGGTACCTCCCGATCCAAACATCAAAGCCTTAATCACTGTGCCATTTGGTCGGTAGGAAAAGGATTAAAAACAAAAAGATTGTAAATTAAGTTTCAAAGAAAATTTGTTCAGATCAATTTTTGAAATTTTACCAAAAATGACGAATTTTGATAAAAAAAAAACTCACTAAAAATCGAAGGAATCGAAGTTTATACTTCAACTTTCTCTACTAATTAAGGGATATCCTTGCAAGATTTGATGGAAATCTGTGTACCGGAAGTGGCAGCATTAACAAAACACTGCAAAGAATTAAAAGATTCAAATAAATTTAACCTGTTGCACTCGTATGTCACGCTGGAAGTGACAATATAAATTTACTCTACAACTCGTATGTCACTCTGGAAGTGACAATACTAATTTACTCTAAACTCGCATATCAGTTTATAGACGGTAACACTAAAAACTGTAACAAATTGTAGGCAGTTTGGTTTTGTTTTTTTTTAACCCCTGCCCGGCTCGTATACACAATTGTGTATGTAAAATTCGATTATATAAAATGAAAACAATTATTTCTTTAACTCGAAAGGGATAAAAATTTTCTGTGTATGATATTTATGTGAGATGATGCAATAACAAAAATTTTATGAAATGCGCCAGACTAAAAACAAAAAATCCCAAGTTTGAGCCTAAGGCTAAAAATTTAAACATCGAAGATGGGGCTTGAAATTTTGCTTAATGCCTAAATAAAAAGGCTTAAGCCTACTGATTTGTTTTGGGCTAGAGTAATTGTATTTAAGTAATTGTATAGTAAAAATAAAAAATAAAAAAGTTTGAGCCGAAAAATTAATTTTCGGCGCACCAGCGTGTTTTGGTTGTCTCGTATTTCCTTTATTTTTTGGTTTTTCATTTTTATTTGTAATGGGTGTTTTTAAAGCCCAATAGAACTTGAAATTGTAAAAAATAACACAAAAAATTAAATTGTAATCAAATGGTTTTTTTATTTGAAAGATCAGTACATGGCATTACAATTTGAAAATGATATCGGGCACTGCTGGCCGTATGTCACGAATAACACGAACAATGCTGGCCTCCAAGGCGTCAATTGTTGCTGGTTTATCAGCAGAAACCAGTGACTTCACGTAGCCCCACAAGAAATAATCGAGAGGCGTCAAATCGCACGACCGATTTCGAGAAATGGACCTGTCAATTGGCCTCCAACAATTGACAGGTCCATTTCTCGAAATCAACTTATTTTGATTTTAATAAGTGGATGGTTGCCGTCGCCGTATGGTACGTGGATCAATGTCATCTATACTTTCAAACAATAAATCATTCATCATGGTGAGGTAATGATCGACGACTGATTTTCAAAGTAAATTTTAATAGTTTCGTAGCGTTGTTCAAGCGTCAGTCTATTCATAATGTTTTACCATAGTATATTTTTTCTAAAAATTTAATTTTTTGTTTTAGTTTTTACAATTCGAAGTTTTATCAGGCTTAAAAAACACTCGTTATATTACGCTCACTAATTGGGCAAAATTTCGTTGCATTTTTCTATATAATGCGACGCCAAAAACATCTTCGATGTTAAAAAAAATATTTATACATATGTGCATTCAATAGGAGACTTTTACCAAAGTGGTGCGTACAATATTTATCTTGTTTCCATGCAGAGTTGAAAGTGGCTTGAGTTGGAGTTAGCGTTCATGGAAACAGAGTAGAGTTAAGTTTTCATTAAATTATTTTGAACTCGACGAAACTAACGGGATTGAGTAGAGTTGAAATTTAAAATGGCGGCAATGAAAAATTTTCTTTTTTAATGTCAAGGAAATTTATATTAAAAATTTTGATCCACAAATAATATGTATATTTAAAACAAAAAACTATTTTAAAACAATTTTCCGGGGATATAAGTATACATAGAGTGCCTAATAATCACAAATTAAATTACCTTTATCAAGCGGTTATCAAAATTTAAACTCAACCTAACTCTACTCCATGGAAACGAACAACACCATTTTGGAATTAACGAAAACCTAATTTCAACTCAACTTAACTCCAACCTGGTTCATGGAAACATGGTAATTAACACAGTAAGTAATAGCTAGTACCACATCCGGAAAATAAACATAACGATTGTATGGAAGAAAGACAACTGTTTAAGTGTTTACTTTTGCGAAACAAGCGAAAGACATCCTTTTCTGCACTTTGCGTATTGTTTTAAAAAGTACCACACTGTAAAAGATTACAAAAATTAAAACGTTTTATACAAGTAAAAATTGAAATAAATATAATACGTTCAATTCTACCATTGTAAATTATTTTAATTCATTAAAAAAAATACAAGTTGACACTCAACAACGTTGAAAATAAATCGTGTGCAAAAAGTTAAAGATTAAATTTTCAATAATGGTTGACCTTGTTGGTTTCCTGAAGTATTGTTTTTTAAGTTTTACTAAAAGCTCGACAACCTTATTTCGGCAAGTGTATTCGAGATCTATGTAATCTATATATTCACCCCTCCATTTTTTAAAACATTTTTTTAATTAAATCCCAAATTCTTTTTCGGTTCCATACAATTTATGAGGGTTGGGTATATAAACTTGCATTACAAAATCCTGTAACTATAAAATCATGCATTACAAAATCTATATTACGAAAACCAATACTAAGTTAAGCGCAAAATTTTTAATATAATAATTTAACATAATTAATAAAACTGAAAACAATTATAAACTTTTATTTATAATACGGTTGGCGTAAGTTAAACTTTTCGTCCTAAGATATTCATCATCGTAGTTGCTGCGCACTATAAAGCAATAATAGAAAAATGCCACAATTTTTCTTAATTTTTGTTTTATTTTCAATAAAATTCGCTCGTGTAACATTATTCTCAGTTCCAGGAGATCTCCATAATCTATTGAACCAGGCAGTATACATACATAATGAATTGTTCAGTTTTCTAAAAAAACATTTGGGTTTTAAAATATCCAATTTTTTCTCGCTATTGTTTTCTAAATTTATACTTAGTGACTAATTGCGAATAAAAATAAAAATGGGCGCTTTCAGGGCACTCAACAGTTGGGAACATGTTGAGTAAAATCGAATCAATCGATTGGCGATGATTTCACTAATATAGGGTACCTGAAAGCTTCCAATGTTGGGAACATGTTGAGTAAAATCGAAGCCAACGTTATGAAAATGTTTAGCTCTATGAGATTTTCAAATCAGATTGGCGATGATTTCACTAATATAGGGTACCTGAAAGCTTCCAATGTTTTTATTTAATGAAGCTCTGTTTTGTTTATACTACAGGATGAAAAATATAGCCTGCGAATTTGTTGCGATGAAAAATCTAATTTTTAACAAGTAACGAAAAAACATTTTTCGAATTTTGTTCATCAACATTCGCCGTGTTTCTTAACGCACATTGATCCAGAACAGTTCAAATTTTATATGGAAATCATGATCCAAATTTTATTTTGGATCACAAATTTTGAATTCAAATCTAGCAAGCACCTTTGTGTTGTTTCATGAAAAATGAACTAAACTGGATCAGATCAAACACAGCTAATGTTGAAATAGAATCCAAAACACAATAACCCCCATATTACATTGTTACTCTAAAAACATTTTTTAACGAATATTTGTTTTGGAAAAATAATGCTGAAATTTTTGATGAAACACTCTAAACTAATTTGATATTTTCTTTACATACGCATATAAACAAATTCTTGTTTCTACAAAAAAAAAATGTGTTAGACCAATTTAAATGTTTTTGCGTTAACTCGACATAATATTGACTCAATTATAAAATATGATTTTCGTGAATATTGAACTAACCACTCAAATTGAAAATTCAAATGAAGCGTTTAAGTTTTTATATACAAAAAAGCTTGTAAAGTAATCGGCAACTTAAATTTCCGAGTCTGTTATCAGATTTAACCTCACCAGTGTCTCTACGCGGTGATTCTAGCGGACTAGAGCTCAGGGATAGGCGTGGGGAGTGTAGAGATCTAAAGAAAGATTAAAATACACTGATTGGTTTAAAAAATAACAAAAACGTTGCCCTCTATGGAAAGCTCATGAAAAATCGGCGGAATCTTACTGCTCTTATATTTAGGAGGCTCTGATTGCATACAATTCAATATTATGTTGGTTTTTCACATTATTTACTCTGCAGACATGTCAGTCGACCAATGCCTTACAAACTGCACCCGCAACTCAATGAATTTCGACGATTTTCACTTTTAGGTAAGACGAATCCCTGAAGCCGTATACATACGTCGGATGGAAATCCGGGATTTTCACATCTTGCCGTTTTATCCAATCAAATGAAAGAAATAGTACAAAATACACGCCCCCTTTCATCCCAAAAAGTTGACAAAGACTCAACTCGAAGGAAAAAACCTGCAGACAACCAACCTAAAAATACAAAACTGTAATTTTTGAGCAATATTTACCAACCTAAAAAAACAAAACTGTAATTTTTGAGCAATATTTTGTAGACTATTTTACTTTTTTGCTCGTTTTTGTTGTGTTATGTAGTGCGTTCTTCGGGATGGCGTTTGAATTTGTTGTGTTGTAAAGCGTTCTACGAATTCGTATTATTTTGAGATTATATTGAGTTTACTTTTAGTTTATTACATAGTTTAGTTAAATAAATAATATTTAAATATATAATATTGTTTATATAGGTGTAATTTAGGTTTAAATATAGATTTATTTAATCTTATTAATTAAAATTAATAGAACTTATATGCGAAAAGTAAGAAGAGCACATTTAAATAAAACTGAAGTTTTTTAATTTATAATGTATTTTTTTAGAATGACTACCAACTGATTATATTTTGTCTTGAAAAGACATTTTTTAGAACTTAATTCACTAATTTAAAAAGAACGCGAAACAAAATTTATGGCAAAAAATTAAAAAGGGCGCGAAACAAAATTTATGGAAAAAATTAGTTTATAAAAACTGAAATACTATGAATTTATTAAAAAATGAAAAACTAATATGGTTTTATATTTAAAACGCAAACAAGTTATGTCACAATTGAAATAGACCAAATACAGAGCAAAAATCCCATATGTTACTAACTTCTCGTTTGAGATGTGAAAAATCCCAGATTTCCATCCGACGTATGCATACGACTTGAAGCTTTTCAGCTTATAGTTGTTGCGTTTATATTTTCCTTCAAAAGTAAGAGGCACCATCAAATATCATTACATGCATACGACACAACTTAGTGTATACAACAACTAAATAAAACCCATTTAAATATTCTACTTTAGATAAATTACGCTAAATACTTCTCGAAACGAAAACAAAGAGTGAAATTTTATGGGATAAAACGAAAATGATTACGCCATTAAACAATCAGAGGCAAGAGATCTTAAGCTAAATAACAAAAACGAGCAAAAAAAAATTAATAATCATTTCCATTTGTTTCCATCTTGAATAAATAATTTTTTTTTTATTAAATGCTTATATTAATTTTACACAAAACTTATGATTAGAATTCCGGAAGATATAATCTTTCAATTAAGAGAAGGAAGAAAATTCAGAGTGTACATAGCGTTATAACCATGGTACCATGCATAACATCATCAGCTTGGAAAAAAAGTAATTTATTCCGATCATTTTTCTCCTTCACAATTATATAATTAAATAATTTTCATCGTAATATTCCTCAATGGTATTATTAATAAGTCTTAATATATCGTATGACTATCTCAACGTATAATATTATAAATTAAAACAGTATGTATTGGTAATTGGGGACTGGTTATGTACGGGTTATTCATACGAAATAACATATATTAATGCAATTTTTTTCCTCGAGACTGTACGTGTAAAATGCTACAAGGGTAGGAAAAGATATCCGTTTACAAGAGAAATATTTTTATTAAAAAATAAAATTAGCATTGCCCAATACGTGTCACTCATTTTATTTTTGCACAAGGAGCAAAAAAAAATGTGACGGAGCTAATTTGTCTGTGTATGTGTTTTATATTGTTGAGTATCTTAAGAATGGAATAATTTTGTAAAAATTTCTGAACGAGATCGTATATATACAAGACATAAACTATGTTCATTGCTATATACCGTAGAATAAATATAAAACACAAAATTTGATTATCCTCGTTTTGTATTCAAAGTCTATCTTCTACAAGTAGAATATTAAGTTTATTTAGAGATTTATGTAAAAGGAAAAAAGGGATACACCTTTTTGCTGTTGCTACTGAGTTAACAATGACACACATAAATTTACACCAATCTGAAATTCAATATAATGTTTATTGTTGTCATTGTGACCGTACATTTTAAAAACTATTTTTGAAGTAGTAACTGTAGAAAACGAGGCTTTTATGGTAACTCCTTTTGATAGATTCCCGAACAAATACAAATGTGTAGCTCTTGTTGGCTCTTTCCTCTGAAGTAGTTATGCACGTGCAGTAATGTACACTTTCACTCCTGTAAATGTTCTTAAAATATTTATCGCATCGTAAAAATTAAACGACCAATTTGGTTTTGTTTTCCGTTTTATTTTCCAAAAATATTGAAACGTGAAAATCATAAAAATTTGGAACAGTTTTATATTTTGTTTTCACATCAATCTTAATGGGGTACCTATTTAGTATTTTTTTTGGCAGATAAAAAATACTGATTCCTTGTTTTGTTGTTTGTTGTCTATACTTAACCTATATCTGTGTGCGCGTATGTGGGCAAACATAAAATTATATGGAATTTTATATATTTTTTATTGCTTTACTCGCGCCTTTTGACTATACGTATACAAATTGTAGCTGCCTACATTTAATCTGAAACAGAAATGGAAATATTAAAATAATGTTTGAAAATTATTTATTAATTTTTAATGAATCTATCTGTGTGATTTGTTGATGCTGGTTGCAAACAATTGCATTTAAGAAACTGATGGTAGCTTTGCGTGTTGATGACATACAGGGTGGCTTGTAATAGTCCTGGCGAATAAAGCATATATAGCTTGGTTCAGTTTCATGATTAAAATTTTGTGTGTAGTTAAGTTACACATATACCTTGGGGGACATACATTAGTGCTAAAATTAGTACACCTTCCCCCTTCTTACAGGTGGGGCAGGGGGTAACGTTGAAATTAAAATAGGAATGCTTATTTTTGATTGCAGATTCGGATTCTACGGCGTAAAGTACGTAGGATTTCTTTGAAAAGTTTTTTAGATTCATGATAGATGGCGCTGCCAAATTAAGTTTATATTAATTTTTTTTTTCGATTTCTCTTACTGAGAACCTATGCATACGATTCTGCAATACGTTTGAATTAAAATTAACTATTATCGTAACCTAGGAACATGTGATTAAATCTGCTTTTAATAAATTTTTTTTGTATTTTGTTTAAAAAAACATTTGAATAACTGGGAAATTGCTACATGTAGAAATGTAATTGGTTTGTGAAAAAACTACTTTCAGCGTAATCCAGGTACAACGACGTTTTCGTGGACTTAGTAGTTTTCTGTTCCCCTCGGGGTGCTTGATTAACGTGAGTCCCTCACCTCTCACATACCATGGTGCTTGATTTACATGAGCCCCCTCGCCTGATCATCTTTTAATTAAATTAAGTGCTCAAAATGATGGCTTTCGTCTTCAATGACCTTATTAATTTGCATTTCTAATGAATGTACACCGGAGAAGCGTGTCTGCTTGAATTTCAGCACAAGCATTTTTGATTCGTTCAATCATATTCTCACGTTGGTGTTTGTTGGTGAACTTTGTCTTTGAGATAGCCCCACAAAAATAATAATCTGAACAAATTTTGTTTCAAACGTAATTTACAATATTTTCGTGGTTTCGTAACTTTTCCGAATATTTGCAACAAACGTAAAAGTTCCCATGGAAGCTGCCACTTTCGTCGAAGTGGTTTTCTACCAAAAATCACTGCCATCTCCTAATTTATGGAAAAGCTTGAAGACCAATTAGTCTGGGATGTACAGAGGCCGAATTTTTGTTGAAAAAGAGTTTTTTAGTTCATAATCGTTTTTCTCCTAAAGGATATAACGTCATAATTTTTCATTGTTATTTTACTTCTTTTTTCTACGTAAGCGAAAGTAAAAATGGAGAGGTGAATATATTGTATTCAACACCAACCTTTGTTTTACTATGAATGCATAAATATATCTCAAATAAACCACACTCGTTTCTAGAACGATAAATTGAGCTTACCGCACTTTTGGTAAAACTGTCTTGTTTAATCAAAAAACGAATTTGAGACATCCTACAAGGTCAACCCTTTATTTCGGTTGAAAATTTAATGTTTAAATTTGTTTGAATCTTTTAATTTTTTGTAAATTTAAATGCTAAACTTTTAAACATCATTGCAAAAATCATAAAAACTTCCCTTGTTGAAAAAAATATATTTGCCAAAAATCGTCATTTCCACTTAAATTTTGGAAAACTGATCTGGAATCTAGAATGTTTTAGTTAATAGTAAGTAGTTTTTCTTGTAAATGATGTACTTTTCAAAATAATTACAAACAACTGAAAAGCCTCTGTGAAACCAGCCGAAGTTTCATCCCGATTAATCAATCCGTCCGGGTTGTACTTCGGCGGCATTTTTGTTGAAATACAATTTGTTTAAAATCGTCATTTCCGGCTTAAGATTTGAAAAATTGTATTCTACTGGTATTGTTTCAAAATTAATTTCGATCCATTTAGTTCACCGTCGTTTTTCTTGTAAATGATATACTTTTCAAAAAATGTGGATTGATATTGTTGCAAAATTAATTTAAAAGTTTGCTGTTAATGATCTATGTATTCTTTCCAAAATATTTACAAAAAATGAAAAATCTTCTATATGAAAGTTGACTCTTGTTGGTTCGATTCCAGCCAAAAATCACTTTGATCTCGAAATTTATGAGAAGTATGAAGTTTCATCCCTATCAGACAATCCGTCTGGCTGGGCTGTACAGAGCATAAGGACATTTTATCTGCACGGCACCACACACACTGTCGCACTTACAGATTTTGTCATGAATTAATTTTTTTCCTGGGTTATTTAGTTGTAAGTGCAAGAGAACATAGTCCCACAGTAATTTTTGATGACTTCAGTGCGTGGGTCTATTGAGTAAGATAGCACTCAAAGCGGTAATTTTTTATGAACTTCGCCGATCATACCCTAGGATCAATATTTAAAATGATGGTTGGAAGGCGAAATCCTTTTACGGGGACAGGTTCATTATTCAAAACATTAACCTTACGGGCACCGCTAACACGAAGATCAGCTATGTAATTTTAAATGTTAAAATATAATTTTAACGCACTACGTCTGCCGGAACGCTGGTGGAATCAGGAACTTCCTGCGTTGCGGCGGCAGTGCAATCGAGCTAAATGCTACTCTCAACGAGGAAGAAATAAAGGTTAGGGAAAATAGATGGCTTTACATTCATATACCTCAGTAACCATGGAGATAAATAATGGAGATAAATAATGAAAAAAATCGATATCGTTTTGCAATTTTATTACGAAAAATGTAAAAACGTGGCTCAGGCTAGCTAAGAAATCGTGCACACGCTTCCGTTCTTGATATATGGATGTCAAAAATGCACCGCGCTCTGGTCGACCAACCACTGGAAAAGTCGATGAAATCACGCAGAAAATTGAAGAAGACCGGTGTTTAATCCCGAATAAATTTTCTCCCTGAAACACATAAACCTAAAACATCGCATAAACATTAACAATTAATTTATACTTACCTTGCCATTATATAACTTCATCTTGATTACCTAGAAATTAGTTTAAATATTATTTAGATAACAAACCAAAACATATGTAAACAATATACATAACATAATTTGTCCTTGAACTTGATCTTCAAATTGGTAATCACAACAAATTATGTCATGCATATTGTAACAGAAATATAAACTAGAATTTCACTATATATTTATTAACACGTAAAGATACTTACCTTTAAAACAACGAGGTTACCTAAAATAGTAATTAAGTTAAGATAAAATTCAGTTTATTATGTATATTAAATATTTCTTACCAGTTTGTTATGACATTTGTGCATCACACAATTACTAATGTAATTATCTTATACATTGTACTACCACCAATGCAATTCCTATTTATTATAAAGTGCGTTTAATACCTAATATATAATTTGTAATGCCATCTAGTGGCATTTAAATTACGAAGCGATTGATAACCCTCTATGGTAAATAGACCAACATTTTTTGTAATTATTATTTTATAAAACAAAATATAATTCTCTTTGTCATTAACCACCATAGCGACAAGTCGTGCTTAAAATTAAGAAATAAATTATAAATTTAACCATTATTGAATAACATCGTCTTTTAACTTAAAATAAAATAAATTATTAAAACTTAAAATAAATAGTAACTAGTTACAGTACCACCGGTTTATTATTTATACAACCGGCATATAAGCAGCCATGCCATTGGTAAAGAACTAAATATTGATCACAAACAGTTTTAAACCATTTGAAAATGGCTGGATACAATAAAAAGCTTGACGTTTGGGTACCACATGAGTTAACAGTAAAAAATTTAATGGACCTTTCTATCTGCGAAACGCTGCTGAAACGCAACGAAATCGAGCCATTTTTAAAGCGAATGATTACTGGTGATGAAAAGTTGATAAGATACGACAACGTTGTGCGAAAAAGATTATGGACGAAACGAGGTGAAGCTTCCCAAACGGTATCAAAGCCAGGATTGAGACCAAGAAAGGTAATGCTGTTTGTTTGGTGGGATTGGAAAGGAATCGTGCATTATGAGGTGCTGCCACCAGGCCAAACGATTGATTCTAATCTTTACTGTCAGCAAAACTAACGCGTTTAAGGCAAGCAATTTAGTTAAAACGACCAGAATTGACCAGCAGAAAGGGCGTTGTGTTCCATCATGATAAAGCTAGACCACACACATCATTGATAACCTGGCAGAAACTGAGAGAGCTTGGCTGGGAAGTTTTGATGCACCCACCATGTAGCCCTGGCCTTGCACCATTGGACTACCATTTATTCCGGCCCATGCGGAACCATCTTAATGGTTTTACATTAAATGCAAAAGAGGCCTGCGAAAATAAGTTGTCTGGATTTTTCGCCTCTAAATCACAGAAGTTCTACAGTGATGGGATCATGGCTCTACCAGAAAAAAGGCAAAAGGGCAACGATCAAAATGACGCATATTTGGTTTAATAAAGTTCATTTGAAATAAGATTTCTTTGTTTCAATATCACCCAAAAAAGGCAACAAACTATTTCCCCTACCTATTAGCAAATATAATATTGCCGATCTCATATAAATTTTTTCCCCAATTTTTGTTTTTAAAAGAGGGAACTAATGCACATTAACCACACCATGCGGACATTTTTTTCATTAAAAACGTTTAGCTAAGATAACAATTTTGCGTGACATGTATACGTTTCATGAACAAAATTTTACGAAGTTTAAATTTTTTTATCGATCTTGTGTAAGCGATAATTTGTTAATCCGTCGATATTGATAGTAGGAATAATACATAAATGTAGATTATAATTTTTTAATTATAAGCCTAAGGAAGCATATACACCTGCCAATTTTATCTTGCCCTTACCCAATATGCAATGCCGACGGAATTCCATTTACATTCGCGTTCTAAAATCACACTGCTTCTATGGAAAGAACCATGTGTATCACGCGGAAATTCGTACTCCCAGCCAAAGAAAAGTGTCACAAAAATTCCGGTGTCGGTGTGAATCCCAACTAAAAAGAGAAAAAAATCACAGAAATAAAAGGCACGTGTTTGTATATATTTTCCAATTGGAATAAATAATAATTCTTATCCGAAATAAAACAAAATTTTCCATTTATAATAAAATAAATATTAATTTTTTATTCACATTATTTTTTATTTGTGTACAAAAAAACATAGAAAATTTATTTACATATTTAAATTTCATAAATTGAGTTTTGTATTGCATCCGCCACGTTGTATTGCATCCGCCACGTTGTATTGCATCCGCCATGTTCTATTGCATCCGCCAGCATATTGAGATCTTGAAAAAAAATCATTGAAAATTTACTACGTAAATGTATTTCGCGACGACGCCATTGTGAGACAGATCTCTATTACCTTTTTAGTCCAAATTTGCACATCGCGATCACTAAATAAGTTAATAATTATTATTATATATTTAAATTTAAAATTATTTACTTTAATAAATCGAAAAACATTATAATGAAACACAACACTTTAAAGTAAAAAAACTAATTATGTAGTGCAACCGTGCACGTCGACTTGTCAGAAGAAACTGAAAATAAAAGATACAATCGAAACTTATAAAACGAAAGTAATATTACCGCGAAATAGAAAGAGAAAAACAACTATTTTTCTCGAAAATCAATATTTTTGTGTCTTTGATATTTTGTAGTACGGATTTTTGTGCGGCATTTGAGCAGTTTTTTCCACACAGTGGAATAATTGCATACTGGGTACGAGTGTGTATTTCAAAATCGCATATAAACAAAATCGACCTTGAACTGGTTTATGACCTAGACATTTTTGTTTTATAAACTTATTCTTAGTCGAATACCGTCGATGACGTAAAACTAGTTCTAGCTATAAATAAATAAATTTTTTTCTTTATTTATTTTTGGACCGATTGATTTTGATACCTAAAAAATCTGACAATGATAAAATTTCATAAAAGGACCCCAATTTAGAACTAGTCAGGTATTTAGAAAGCAAGAATTTTATTAAATTATAGGAGCCTATTGTAAAATATTATTTCGTTAAACAAACAGCTTCAGGTAATTATTTTTATTAAAGCTGATGTTCGATAGGAACTAGAAAAAACTCACGTTCATAGTTGATAAATTTGAAATTAGTTTGATATTCCTATAACTAATATAGGTTAATAAATGAACTGGACGGAGTGTAAATAGCCTGGGTGAACTATATTTAAATGAATGGACTGAGAAGACTGTATGGACTAAGGACTGGGTGGTGTATTAAGAACTGAATAGATTGTACGAGTATTGGTGAATACAATTGATGATGTCCTAGCTGCCCAAATAAATGAGCAGAACGCTCTGAATGAACTCGATATTTAAAAGTTATTCCCAATTAACAAAAACTAACCAATTTGGCGTGTGTGTTGTTTTATATGAGGTGGAATCCTTTATCTTAAGGTAGGTTCAATTTTTCGATTTAGAAATTAAGTGTGGTGTATACGAGATCTATGTACATTTGTCGGAAAAAATCGGGTGTTTGCCACAACATATTCATCACTCCATTTTTAATTTCAGAAAGCGACTGAGAATCAGTGTCATATTAAATTTGAACTGTATTGAAATTATTTTTAATAAAACTTCACAACGAACCAAAGTATTAAGCAATTTATGAAAAATAATGGACGATTCATTGTTAAGAAAGACGACAGCTCAGTCATTGGTGGAAACTGAAATAATTTCCTTATTCAAAAGTCAAACTTCAAGGTGTAAATCGATTCCATCTTAGCATTTGCCTGAAAAAGTTATGGAACTTTTCGAAAATGGTCAACATTTTTGAGATCTAAAACAAAAAAATAAAAAAAATGAGCGTTCTAACCAGCAAGGCAAAAAAAAAGGGATTTCTGCAAAAAATCAAAACGGTTTTGTTTAAACGAATCACATAGAATATGTTCCATAATGCTAAAACATCACAATGCACCAAAAGTTATGAGAAAATTAGGAAAAATATTGAACAATTTACTGTTTGAAAAGACGATAGCACAGTTATTGTCGAGTTACTGTCGATTCAAAGTGATATTCAAACGAAAGTATGAATTGATTCTATATTAGCATTTCCCCGCTCAGAATTACTTAACCTTTCGAAAACGGTTATAATTTTTGAGATCTGGAACAAAATATTTTACTGAATTATGACGTGCGTTCCATCAATAGCTTGCTAGAAATACTTTCCCTTTAAAAACCACTTTGATCGCCTTTTGCTTTCTAAATAAAGTAAATTATAGTTATTATAAATTTTTGACCTCAAAGTTTTTTTCTCATAAACTGGGTGGCCACAAAGATTTTTGGTTGATTCCAAAATATTTTGCAAAGTGTACCATTTACGAGAAAAACGATTATGAACTAAAATATTCTCTTTCTAAAGTTAAATGGTTATGGAAAGTTGATTGATTGCAATCAGATAAATGTTCTTTAGCTCTAACTCCAAAATTGCGCCCAGTCTGACCAATGGACACGATGTTGCTAATCCGTTGCCTCGTTTTTCCTATATACTCTAAGTGACGCCAATTTTCCCGCTTTCCAAAACCATTTAACTTTAGAAAATCGTACAGCTAGCTTGAACAATTTAGACATATTACATATACATCCTAAAGGCAGCCGTTTAGAGTCTTACGAAATTCGAAAATCAATATTTCTTAACCAAAATATCCTTAACGAACAGAGAGAAATTCGTTTCTCACCAATTACAGACCCCGCCCTTTTCTAAAATTTGACTAATTCCTCAACCAGTCAGCCTTAAGTTCTTAAGTTGTGCTCCATTTTGGACCCCTTAGGAGAGCGGTACGACCACCAAAATTTTAGAGGTCAGTTGTTTATTTGTGACGAGAAGCCTATACTATTTTGGTGATTGTAGCACTAACCGAAGTGGTGCAATCAGCGTTTAACTTAAGAACTTAAGGCTGACTGGTTGAGGCATAATACGTCGGGTAATTAAATGTACTTCAATATACCTTGAATTTTGTTACTCAGCCGATGACTAATCGCACACCTGCGCGATCAATAGATTAATTTTTATTGCTTTTTATTGCTTATTTTTCTCCCTCCTTTTGCTTATTTTTTGCCTTTTTCTTCTATATATTTTTCTTCTATATATTTTTACTTTTACAAATCAGTAGATACTCCTGACGATGACCTAACAAGTCGAAATCGATCGAGTGATTTTTTAAACTTTTTGAACAAATTTTTTAATTAAAATATAATTTTGCGAAATAAAAAACAAGTGTTTAATAAAATGTGTTTATTAAGTTTTATTTTTTATACAAAAAACTATTTCTTTTGTAGCAAGTCTAGCGATTTCACAGAAACTATTAATCTTTTCACAGAAGCTAATCCAAGAAGTCTTGCGAGGGCATCTGGTTTTTTTGATATTCTTTATCAATGAAGTCATACTAATAAACCTGAAGATTTGTTTTTTGGGCTCTATTTTTGAGTCGATGTCGGTTACAAAATGTATAGGTCTTGTAGGTTAAAATCCTTAAAAATGTAAATTGTACAGGTCTTGTACTTGACGAAATATAAAGAATATTTTCTTTTAATCTATAAAAAACACTTGTTCTAAATCGAAAGCCTACAATCTATCTAATATTTTGAAAAAATTATATGGTGGCATCTCGTGCTCGTCTTCTAATCGCTTTCAATTTTGAGACGGAGGGGCGAAATTCAAATAGAGGACTTAAAAAAGAAAAATGTTTAATGCTATGTTAAGATTTATCTTAAATACTGTAAGAATGTATAATAATTACTTCATAAGTCATGCCTTACTCAACATCAGTGCTTTATCAAGCGTATTAAGTTTCATGAACTTGTAACATACCCTTGAACTTAAATTTCATAAAGAAAATTAAGAAAAATCAAGAAGTAAATGTAACAAAGCATTAGCAAGAAATATACTGTTCGTTCACAGAAACATACGAGTATCTATATACTCGTACACGTAAGAAGTTAAGAATAACCCAAAAATCTTATACTTAATACAATAAACTTTGATTTTTGTTTTCAAAAACATTAATTCTAATCAAAAAATCTTTCAGTATTTGTTATGGCAGAACATTTTGAATGTTTTTCTTTTACGATACACAACACACATAAATCAGAAGAAAAATGTTATAGGTTCAACAATATTGAATTTTCTTGTAGGATATCTTTATGTATGTATATGTCGGAACAGTCGTAATGTGATCCAAACATATACAATATACATAAGCATAAAAAGTTCGATTAGGTTCCAGCATTAGAGAATACATCTCAGTCTCAGTCTGATCAAATTATCAAAATAATTTTCCTCCAAATAAACTTTCCCCAATTGGATATTAACGTTTTTTTGTTCTCGTAATCAAAATAACGCCGATAATAATTTTCCTTTTCGCTCGGTTTTTTTGTGTGCTTTGATTTATACTTACTCCAGCTATATATTGTATATAGATAAGAAGTTGATAAAAAATATATATATAAAACAACAAACCATAATCTTAATTCATATTAAATAACAAAATATGAAATCTACTTTTAGAATTTTGCTTGAGATACTTGTAACATGGAAAAGTAATACAACATAAAACTTTTTTTTGGTTGGTAAATTTTTTTTAACTTTTTTCACTTCAAGTTCTGGCGTCATTTTCGATTGTATTGGATTCTTACAGTATCGGAAAAAGCGAAGAGAAAGAATAAAATAAATTCAGTTAAGCTTTAATCACTTTAACGAGATGTTTAGGTTTGCAACAATTTTGGATCCATAAGGATTTGGTGTGGTGTTTATATATATAATATAATTCGCAGAATTTAAATTCTTAGAGAATATGTTAAAAAAAGAGATGACACACAGAAAAAAACAATTCCAGCAAAGTAATGCAAAGAAGCATTCCAAGTAACATTTAGAGGTTTCAGAATAAGTCAAGAGCGTGTTTTTTTAGAAATTAGAGCACAATTAGTAAAGCTATAAAATAATCATAGAGTAAAAGTGGCGGTGTAATTTCTTTTAAAAGTATGTTTTGGCTCGCTTTTAACATGCTTAGTATTATTAGTACTAAAGAGAGTATCTAGAACTTTCAATATAAATCGCTTAGTTCTCACTTTTTTCGTACTAAAATAAAGTATAATGAAATGAAAAATTTGAACTCGAAATTTTTGCAGATTTACCATTCGCTATATCGCCGAAGTCAAAATAGTAGTTTTTAAACAATCGTGTGGTTTTAAATGCAGACTAAATGTTTGTGTTCTCTCTACAGCCCAGATGGATTGACTGATGCTTTTCTCATAAATTGAGAGGTCACAGTGGTTTTAAGCTGAAATCGGACCACCTAAAGTGGCAACTTCTAAACCCTTAATAATTAGAAAGGATAGGTTAGGCTTCAATGGGCCACTTAAGACATATGCTATACGAGGCCAACAAGTATATACAACCTATGTTTGTATATTTGTATGCCTGTCGACAACGATCTGGCCACCGATTCTTTTTTGGGTGCGCTGAAAAAAATGTTTTGCTAGGCAGCGGTGCAATTGGCGATGCCTCAATTTTATCAAGTCATTGTTAATCACTATATATTGAGGGTATCCTCAATGCCAGGCCAGTTATGTCAATTTGCAGTTAATCAGTTGGACATATTGACACCATCCTATTTCTTGATTAGTCATCCTTTAACTAACATCCCTGAACCTTAATGTCTTGGTGAAAAAGAACTTTTTTCTTCTTCATTTGAGGTCGTTTTAAGCGATTTCTTCCTTCAAACGCAATAATAACCCAATATAATATTCGCTATTGATCTTTTTCCTTTCTCGAGGTAGCAAACGAATATTATACGATGTGCATCCCAAAATACACATTTCCAACCGACTGTTGTGGTTTTGGTAGCTTCGGACGAGGTTCTCCGGCTTCTCGCTATTCAGCTGATTGCCGATTTCCCTTTGGTGTATAGTGCTGGATTCATGTTTTATCCATTGTCACATACCGCAAAAAAATCCTTTTTATTGCGCTTAAACAGCTCCATACAGCGCGTGGAATCATCGATGCGTTGTCTTTTTTGAACCATTGTGAGCAAACGGGGTACTCACTTCGAACACAGGTTTTTCATGAACAGTCAGCTATCTCAAGCAACTTCACTTTATACGGCCATTCGTGGATTTTTTTATGTGGAGTCACAGGAGTCACTTTCTCTATAGCTAGCTTCAATCGTAGATAACGCTATTTAGTTTCACCTGATTCAGCAGTTCATAATATGCCACTCTTTTTGATCTCATCATATACCTTATTGCAATGAATATCTCTCTTTGGTTGCGATGGATCAGCTTGATCAGGCTTTACCCAAAAATTTTGCGTTTGGGATTCTCATAATAAATCCATTTATCATCTCCAGTAACTATTCGACGCAAAATACCTTTTATTTGTTGTCTCTGAAGCAGTATTTCACAAATGGTTTTTCGACGTTCGAGGTATCTTTCTTTTAATTGCTAGCTTTTTGAACCATTCTGAATGTTTGTAAGCGTATTAACAGTTGATCGTATTTAATTTTGGTTGTGTTTGAGAAGAATCTTCAGCCAATAGTGTTTCTAATTCAGCATCTTCAAATTTTTTTATCATATTTTTTAAATCATCGAAACGGTCGGTGATTGATCGTCATCGAGAAAAGACGTGTTTTTGTCTCTCCTCGAAATAAATAAATAATTTAATTTAAATTTGTTATAGTTAACTAATAAACAACTAATAATTATATATGTGTTACATAAATAAATAAATAATAATAATAATTTGTGTAAATTGATAAGTAAAGTGAAAAGTTGTACATATTGTATATTTATATAAATTTGTGTGTGGTGTGTTTGCATTGGTGTAGAATATGTACGTAACAATTTGCACTTATATGTACATATAATACCGTTGCTTGAATGCATCACACGCGTTATATGTAAACCTTCAATATGTATGACTTTTTTGATTCCAAAGGGTGCATAAGATAAGTGTTGTCCATTTATTCATTGTTTTAATACATATTTTAATTATTATACATACTTTTTCCAAATAAACTTTAAGTATATAAACCTTTTAACTTTATTTTATAACTCATAAAGATGTAGAGTACTAGCATTCTCATCTAGTGAGTCATTCGAGTATAGTTTGCGCGAGAAAGGGATTTTTAATGTCGTTGTTCTGTTTTTGTTACACTCGCTTAACAATTTTTGTTGTTGTTTTGCTACGATTATTTTTCGTTTTTTTTGCCGGTAATTTTGAATTCTACGTTTTGTTTGGTATACATATATATGTATTTACTTGTACATTATATATTTTGCATGGAGATTAGTATTGGAGGTGTATAGCGGGATATATTATGTACATTTCAATACCACCGAAAATGTGGTTTTGCAATGTATATAGCTTGTTATATGCCAGAATCTACTTAAGTAGATTCTGTATATGCTTTTAGCTTTGTCTATGTTGGCCGTTGGGTATGTATGTATTGGTTACGAAGAAGCAATTTACAAGATCAGGGTAGTTTTTGTTTTCATTTTATTGTATTTATATTCATTACGTAATTATTATACATTTGTTATATGCGTATAGGTATTTACTTTTGGTGCTTGTGTGTGTAAATGTTTTTCGATGTGAAAAGACACAAAAAAACAAAAGATCAAATCATAGATTTTAGTTGTTGTTTTCCTTGTTTATTGCCTTTTCATTGATTTGTGTGATCAATTAACACAGAGGCGGCGAGGATATGGTGGAGCTATATTGCAATAAATTTTCTTTGATATTTGTGGTAGAGTGCTTTGAATAGGTTTCTGCATGATGAGTGGTTGGCCGGTGTCTGCGGTTTGTGGTGGTTGTTCATTGAACATTGTGTTTCTCAACTTACGGAGGGTTATATTCATATAACATGCTCTGTCGTTACCTGTATTTGTAAGCTATCGGGCTATTTTAAATCGATTTGTTTGGGAGTTGATGTGGTTATCAATTGTTGGTATAAAAAGGCAAATTTGTAGTTTTGCATGGAACCCTTGTCTGATTTTTGGATTTGTGTATCCAGGTTGGTCTCTTTGCTGAATATTATAGATGTTTTTGTTAAAGTTTACCGTCAGTTTCGCGGGAGTTGAGTCATTTTTGAAATTTTAGGATGGTCTTTCGTACGCTGGGGTTTTTGAGCTGTAGGATTGCCACGATACTTTTATAATCACGGCTTTATGAAGCATGGGTGTTGTCGATTAGTGATGTTGATGGTAGATCGCTTGGCGAATGGTAGAGGTGTCACGGGGAGAGGATTCAAACCGTTTCTTTGGGTTGCTTCGGATATAACTTTGTGTGTTGCAGTGTGTTTTTTGTTTAAAGAGGGGTGGGTATCGAGTACTCCTGGATAAACATTACATATTTTTTTGGTACTTTTTACTATGACTATTTATAAAATAATTCTTTTCATAATGTGATTTCAGAGATTATTAGAATTTTACTAATATTCCTTCATCCAATTATTCAGCGTTTGAGTATTAAATTAGTATACATATTTTAATTTGGTGAGAAATTTAGAGTTATCGAGGTTTACCAGGTGTTTGTTATTAATACTATTATTCACTGCAGTTCCTGATTAAGCTAATTTATCTAGTTCTTTCTAATGAAGATTTTTGATTACAGGATCTTTGAAGTCGTAATACTTTCTAATTAAAAATAAAATTTTAATTTGAAAGTCAGAAGAGAAGACAATGTAGGAATCATAATGGCTATCGGGTTTCTAATAAATTTGATATTTCAGCGAATACTTTTTGAAACTGCAGATATCTTGGAAGCTACAGATTAAATTTGAAATGCAGTTAAATATTGCTGTTCTTAGATAGTTCTTCTGGGATCATGGCTTTTTTTAATTAAATTATTTTCTAGGTTGTTTCAGGAGACTGTCATGAAGAGGTTGTTTGGGAGACTGTAAATTGGTGAAGGTTTTGATCAGCTTGTTCTAGGTTTAATAAATAATTATCGCTGGTTGTTCTTTTTATGATTTATGATTTATTTAATACGATTGGGTTATTTGGAAAATGGATCCTAAAGTTGTGCTAGCTACTTATTAATTCTGCCATCTTACAGATTCCTGATTGTTTTAAAATAACTATTCAATTCTGGTTTAATTTGTTTAGGTATTGGGGTTCTAAAACTGTGCCAAATATACATTATTGATATTACCTTACATATATCAGATTAGCTGTTTTTGAAACCAAATTTCATTTGGCCATTTAGATTAGAGATGGCAAGGACAAGTGATCTTCACATTATATAATTTTTTTATTTAACTATTTTTCATGAATAAATCCATCCTTTCGTGCTTTGATACTAGTACTGCAATGTTTGGTGATTTCTGAATTCGATTTAACTTGTTTTAAGAGAAATTTAGTTAATACAGTTCATAACATTACATTTATGTTATTCAAGTTAATTTAACTCTTAATAATGACATTGTATTTCAGGAAATTTACTGCAACTTAATTAATTATAAATTTTAATTATAATTATATTTCTTTTACGATGCTGAATATATCGAAAAAAAATCAAAAATAATTGTATTGTCTTGTGCTAACCGTCTTATATTACATTTCAACTAACAATTTACTAACTATTGACTACTTAGGTGTCTGAAACCGGGTCAACTTCCATAATAATTAACAAACCTTTCCTATCCCTCCATCTTGTTATATGTAAAAGAGTGTGCGGATGGGCCCGGCGTCAACCGGGAATCTTACTTAAGTTTGGTCGCACATTCCAATCAATCAATCAAAAATCATCGAAACCATTCTTTGCACGTTGTATTCGATGGAATATGCTCACCGTAAATTTCCTCAAGTAAACGATCAGTTTCTGCAACTCTTTTCTTTGCAATAAAACAATGTAATAAAACTTCCCGCAAATGATGTTTGTTTGGAAGAAGATAAAAGTAGTTTACACTTCAAACAAATGTTGCATACTGCGTTTGACAGCTGACATCAAGTACTATAGAGCATTGTCCATTTGTAGTACACGTAAGCAGTACAGTATATTCACACTTGCAAAATATACTCATTCACAAGCATTTCTCTCAAAAATCATTAAACATAAAACTGCAAAGTAGAAAACTTCATAATAAAATTTCTTTAATTAAAGGTTTTAGCGTGAAAGTCGGACAAGTGATGCGCACGGACAGGTAGACATTCCTTTTTATTATAAATCGTAGAGAAAACATACAGGAAGAGCGCTTAGAAGTAAATACTCTACAATTTAAAGGAGTTGTTCGGGATAGTACAACGATCAGGAAATGAGTTTGGGTTCTATATAATTCCCATCTTATTCATCCTATCTAGCTTCAAATTTTATATTGATATCGTTACTGAAAGGGCTAGGGCACGTTACGGCCTATTGTTTTCTGAGTTTCAAAGGAATATTTTCCAGTAAAAATACTTATAATTCCGTTGTACTGCATAGACACATAATTCTAACAGAAACAATTTGATGCACGCTGATAATATAAACGTAAATGTTTACGTCAAACAATTTAATATTCATAATTGGGTTTATAAAAAAAATAATTCGAAGACGATAAAAATTCAACGAGATTTTTCTCATTATATTACAATTCAGATTTACATAAATAAAACGTATCATTAATATATATTTTAATTTTTTAACAGTTGCAGATCATGAATATTTGAAATTCCCCTTAATTCAATTGACATAAATATATTACGTACAATAAAATTCTTATATACGTACATCATCTTAAACGACATAATTATTTTATGTAAATTTAACATAACAATGTTTTTTATATCATTTTCATTTTCCCAGCATAAAACAACACAAACAATCAACATGAAATTTATACACACCGATTATATAAACAATAAAAGCTAGGAAAACAGGAGTCGAACGAAAAATTATATTTACGAATCAAGTTTATGATTTTTTTGTACTCATCTTATCATTATATATAAAATATTATACACAGGGTGCGTTCAGCGCCACGCAAATCTATTGCCTCACAATTTCTTACTTGACCACATTGATTTTATTGTCAATAAAAGAAACTCTGCGTTTGGCTTCCTCAAACACTGGTCTAAAGAATTTTTGGAACCACATGTTGCTATTTGTATGACCCTTAGTCGGCCTTTGCTTGAGTATGCCAGTCAGGTTTGGCCCCGATACCATAAAAAGCACGTCCAACGAATTGTGGCTGTACAACGCACTTTTTTGCGCTTTGCTGTGCGTGCATTTCCATGGGTGGACACTTACATCTTGCCTCCTTATCTTTACCGCTTGCAGCTTATTAACATACAGCCACTCAGCAAGCGACGATTTGTTGCAGCCATCGTTTCCACTCATCAAATTTTATCTGGTGGGGTAGATTCTTGAGCTCTCCCGTACTTTGAGAACGGTACCTGTTTATAGAATTGCTCCTTATAGAACAGCCAATGGTCAGAATGAGCCAGTTACAAGAATGCTGCGCGATTGCGATATATATATATATATATATATATATATATATATATATATATATATATATATATATATATATATATATATATATATATATATATATATATATATATATATATATATATATATATATATATATATATATATATATATATATATATATATATATATATATATATATATATATATATATATATATATATATATATATATATATATATATATATATATATATATATATATATATATATATATATATATATATATATATATATATATATATATATATATATATATATATATATATATATATATATATATATATATATATATATATATATATATATATATATATATATATATATATATATATATATATATATATATATATATATATATATATATATATATATATATATATATATATATATATATATATATATATATATATATATATATATATATATATATATATATATATATATATATATATATATATATATATATATATTATATATATATATATATATATATATATAATAT